>JBBPUD010000114.1:11009-58277 GCA_038094475.1 Phylloporus aff. rhodophaeus | reverse complement strand
ACCCCGACGGCAATCGTGCTGAGCGCCCCTTTGGCCGATTGGAAGCGAAGCACGCCAGACGTGCCGCTGCCGCCGATGTTGAGCGTGAGGACGCCGTTCGCCTCAGACCAGGTGCCGCCGCTGGCATAGTACCAGACAGTCTTCTCGGTGATATGGAAGAAACCACGGTCGGGGTTCCTTTGGTAGACACGAAGAGCGATGGTGTAAGACATGGCGATGTCTTGACAGAGCTGGCGTCAGTGAGTGAACGTATGGGTGAAGAAGAGACTGACTTGTAAGATTGTACTCGAAGTGGATGCTAATCGAGGGTAGCTGGTGGGGTTTATATATTATTCTGCCCACCCGAATATGGTAGAGCGTATCGGTCTGAGGTCATTGAGAGGTGGATCCAGATTCGGTGATGTACTCGGACGCTCATTTCCGTTGCGATCAAATTCGCTCTGGGCTCATCGAGTGAATTGAAATATGTTCTGTTCGGGCCCATGCCCTGATGGGGTAGAGGGGGAAGAAATAGGAACAAAATGGCGAGGCGAATATTCAACAACTTGCCAGATTATCCAATGAATATCTGTCCTGGACGGATGTTCTCTTACTTACCAGTATTCTACGGGAATATTACTCGGGGCCTCTTACTCGAAGAGAGCTGCGGTGCAAGCCCTGTTTTTCTGTGGAATATTGTCTCGAACGCTGGATGTCGCCTTCTCGTCTACGGAGATTAATGATCAATAAATGGTTAGTCTGTCTAAATAATCGTGCCAATAATATAGAATGTCAGCTGATCGCTTGAAGGGACATCCAAAAATTGAATTTGACTGGAACAATCTGATGGGAACTCGAACATGCTGCCTTCCCGGTAGATTCATGGGAAGTCTGGCCGTTCCTCGGCTTGACCTCTCAGTCAGGGAAGCATGCAGTCCCAGATATAGACCAGCACAACGTCTGCAGATGGAATTAGAGGGGAACAGAAATACTTCAGGTCTGAGAAAGAATGGGAAATTTTCATGGTAAGCATTGAATGGGCGGGTGATGGATTTCGCTCGGACCTTGACAAGGCATCAAGATTCAGGGGCCGGAGTTAAGTCGGCATAATTGAAAGACGTGTCTGGACTAGCACGAATCAAGAACAACGCTGAAGTATAAATAAACAAAATTAGTTATTATACTTTGCTTGAGAGAAGTAACTTTGGAAGTGGTAGACAACCTTTGAAGCCGCTGGTGGTAAAAGTGCCAGATTGAGCATCAGTCGGGCCAAACAAAAGCAAACTCTAGCTTACCCACGCGGGAAGACAGAAGTTCTTTGCTTTGAAAACATGGAGGTAGATCGCATTAGCCGTTTATTGATCTTCCTAAAGACGATTTATCTGCGCAGGTGCTTGGGGCAATGAGTTCCCCAGCCTGGCAAAGGGAGCACTTGCGTTCAAGACTGATGGGGACGGGGTGCCTGGACATCCGAGTATGCTTACAGTACTGCCAGTCGTCCCCAACTAGATGGTGTAGCAGATGAACTTCCGAGGGTACGGTTCCTTTGGAAGACACGCGCAGGGTGCCTAGGCTCGTGATTGGCTAAAGTGGCATGTCCGCTGCGCTTCGTACCGGGCAAGGGCAAGGGCACTGCGTTGTGCTGGTAGTTGTAGTGCACAGCTACAAGACCAGATGTACGCCGGGTCAACGTTCACTACAAGTACATATTCTGGCCCCTGGGGATTACCTCCCTAGAGTGCGAGCAGGGCAGGGCAGCATGGATGGCGGACAAGGACTACCTACTCCGGCCACCAGACTGATACCCCTGCCACTGCCAGCCTATCGCCACTCCCACACCAGGCTGAGGTAGATCCTCGCTGGCATAGTGGTCCGCAGCTGATCGCGCCTTCCCTAGATTATCTCCGGCTTCCACAACAGCCCTGGAAAACTGAATATTGATCACGGGATGGCGCTAATAGCTTCACCGAACCTCTGGGAACATCCGCCAGTATCGTTTTGATTCAACCCATTCCATTGGTACTTGCCATCTGGCCTGACGTTCAAAGAGCCCAGTGTCCAACGCAGCATTTCGGCCACCAAAGGGACGTGGTGCAAAAGAAATTGCAAACTTTTTGAAAAGTACTGGGGATGGTCCCTGGTTCTCGCAGGGTTGATGGTATGTTCGTGGACACGGTTTCATTGGCGCGGTCGTGCCATGATCTCCATTCTCATGTGGTCTCACAGGGAAAATCACGGTCATGCGGTCACTTTGTATTCTTCGTAATAGCCGAAGAGCTGTGATCTGGTGCACGTGGTGCTGGATGACAACTGGCAGTGCAAGCTATCCAATGCTCTTACCACATCCATGATAACGATTTCGTTCCTACATTCCTATAACGGCGGCCACGCGTCAATTATGACGCAAACGGTCGTTTTAAATTCTGTTACCGATCGCTGTCACTGTATACTAACCCCGGTGACCATGACAGCGCTTGTCCTTGAAACGCTGGTCCCGAAGCCTCTTCGCTCACCTCATATGGGTGAAGAGCTGGGCCTCTTATCTACATTTATTCGGGTCTCTGTCGCCCTCTTCAAGTGCTTCCAACCCCTCCGCTGGTTTCGATTACTCTCCTTTCTAGGTCAATCTTTTCGCAATGTCCTCACCTAGCAGGCCTGCTGCACCGCCCGCAAGGCCCGGAGTCGACTCTGGCCCCCTTGTGTACCATATTGACGTTTTCATGTTGGTTGTCATTTTCGTCTTTGCCACGTTCAATGCCCCGAGGGCAATTGCACGCTTTGCCCGTCGTTCCGAACGATACCAAGGCTTCATCCTTCGGTCGACCCCGCTTGGGCGTCACCCACGTATAAATTTGAACACAAATTCCATTTATCTGCATTCCGACTCTCAGAAAGTCCCGCTCGATCTTGACGGTGAAACCACCGAGAATGCCCATATGCCAGGCCCATATGCTATTTCTCAGGCGACACACAACGAGAAAGCGCTTCCCCCTCGTCCTGTAACTGTTGTAGAGTCTGCTCTGTCGCAGCAGAATTGGCATATGCCGATGCTCTCTTCATTGGTCCCTCGTCTAGCAAGTTTGCTCCACCTTCGCGTGTATGAGGAGTACTCTCTTGGGCAGGTCCTTTTGATGGTGGCGTACAGTATAGCTATCTTATATGCCGGACTTCACAAGTCAAGTCCTTTCCTGGACTTTGTACGTGGCGGCTGGGTCGCAATCTCACAAGTGCCTTTCATATACATCCTTGCCACAAAGAATAATGTGGTCGGCATGCTTGTTGGTCTTAGCTATGAAAAGGTCTGGGTTCTGTGAAATGTGATGGGGCCGATCTTCTGACGTCATAAACCAGCTAAACTATCTTCACCGCTTCGCTGGGTGCTTGGCCGTCTTTGCTGCCAATGTTCATGCTATCGGATTCAGTATGTCTCTGATCTTGCTTTATGGCCTCGTTTTTGTGAGATGTTTTCATTAGTTTATAAATGGAGCATGGCTGGTGATCTCTTAAAGAACATTTCACTGCCGTTCATCACCTGGGGCTTGGTTTCCCTCGTGTGCCTTGATATGCTAGGCATTTTTTCCTTGCTATTTGTGCGATCCAGGTCCTACAACTTTTTCTTGGCCACACATGTTGTGGGATTGATTGTATTCTTATTCTCCGTGGGTATATTTCTTGTATTCCACATCGCTTGTCGATTTGAAAGTAATCTGACGGAACATCATTACAGGTTTGTTACCACCGTCCCGCCTGTGTTCCCTATGTAGTCCTGGCCTGCGTCTTCTATGGTCTTGACCACATCGTCCGTATGATCAAGACTCGCATCACGGTCGCTACCCTCCGCCCTATCCCAGAACTGGGGTTAACGCGAGTGGAGATCTCCTCCATTAATGCCGGTTGGCGTGCTGGGCAGCACGTCCGTCTACGTGTCCTCTCGACTGCTATGGGTATTTGGGGTATGACCGAGGTACACCCGTTCACAATCGCTACCGTTAGCAAGACAGACGAAGGTCTCGTCTTGCTATGCAAGAAAGCTGGGGGTTGGACAGCCAAGATGTACGAGATCGCTAGTACATCGGCGTATGGCAATGAGGGACGGGAGCTTGGCAGGAGTGTCAGGGTAATGGTCGAAGGGCCTTACGGTATTCACACACCATCACCGTATCCTTCACGCCTGAAATGAGATTCCAACAGGTGGGTTAGGCAACACTGTCATCCCAAGCTACTCCGGGGCCATGTTTGTGGTCGGTGGGAGCGGTGTGACATTTGCGCTATCCGCAGTCCATGATCTCGTCCGGTGTGGTTACTCGAGCGATGTTTCTGACATAGACATTGTGTGGAGCATTGCTGATCCCGGTTTGTTCGTCTCTACCCTTTCATGGTCTAGTTCTCATCACGTTTTGGTTAGCTTCCTTGACCCCCATGACCCCTCTTTTCACAGCGCTCACTTCACAGTGTACCGCCGCACGCATAAGAGTCTCGGTGTTTTACACTCGCGCGTCTTCTAGGTCTCTTGGCGGGATTTACCTCCCCCCGGGCGTTACCCTTGCACCTGGGCGCCCCAACACTGCGAAACATCTCGACGTGCTTGTGAGTTCCATCATTTGTGGTGGCGGCTGCAGTGGCGTGTTTGTCGGCGTCTGTGGCCCTGTCGCATTTTCCAAGGGCGTAAGCGAGGTTGTGAGGTGCTTTGACCCACAACTCAAGAGATCCGTAGGCGGTATCGAGGTACACGAGGAGTAAGCCCCACTCTCTCACATCCCACGGTATCTCAGTAACTGATCTACCTCGCAACCCGTTATCAGAGTATTCGGATGGTGAACATGCCAGGAAACACGACTCTCACGTATATGCTTTGGTCCGTATATCTCCGATCTTTTCTGTGCACGCTGGCGTGCGACGGCTCTCAGAGCGCGGCGATTCTGTACGATTAGATCATTTTGGGCGTCTAACCGCTCACATCCGTGATGTGGCGAGAAAACAATGACCCTTGCATGCTGTTCGGTGAACCATGTACAATCTGTGAGCTCTTCAGTCATCGTAAAGTGGCTTGTAGGAACATCCACCAGGTCAAGGCAAGGGAAAGATTACCGTGCTTGAGTATCTCTGAGCACAATGGCCGTGCCAAAAGCAGGCACGTATTGCGGGCACCCGGAGATCCAACCAGAGGCCCACGGCAACGTGTGTTGCGTGACCACCCGCTCAGGGTGTTGGATCTCAGTTGCCATCCAGTCCCTGCTTGTTCCCTTTACTTGAGGCTTGGCGATCAGGAACCGCCTCTGGGCCCGAGTTGTAACGCGGAAAGCCTGGAAACCGGCTTATCCTTTTATCTTTGGTGCTCCTCTGTGACTCGCCGAGCAGAGGTCTTCAGGTACAGTGGTAACCATCCAGGAGCTCCTCTAGGCGTAGGATCATGAACGTCACAGGCTGGGGATGTGAGGTCGCTATCCAGACTATAGTAGTCTCCACTATAACCCGTGCGCGCTCTCGTTCCGTGTCCAACACCAAGGAATTCTGGATCATCATGCTCCTGCGAATAAAGCTGTTGCTGCTGAAGTAGAGTACTTTGAAGTAAACTTTGTATATCGACCTTGTCATACTTTATGGCTGCTCTACAGCATAAGGAAGCGACCCCATTTAGTTCGCTATGGTACATAGGTCGGCGCACTTTGAAGGGATGTTTGAAAACCAACCATGACTTGTCGGTGTAGCATACGCCTTCATAGCATTCACAGCCTCTTCCAACTTCCGAGTCTCCTGCCATGCGTCGCTGTCTTCTTCGTTCTGGACTTTGTGAAGAAGATTGTACAATTGGCGTGCAAAGTGCACGCGACCAACCGAGCTATTCAACGAGAATGACTTTTTTGTGTAAAATACCTAGGACCATTGAGACTGCGAGCTGGCCACCACAAAATGCAACATACCTCGGGTCTTCCTGGCTGCTGAAATAGGGTGTAGCGACATGCCGCACCATAATCCCAGATAAAGATGGCACAGAGAACAAAGTTTTTCTCCGTGCGAAACATGTTCACGAAGGCGTTTGCAAAACGAACAATGGCAGCCCCTTGTAAAAGCATCTGAACGAGATCTGGAGGACATTTCCTCGTTGACGTAGAATTAACCTGCACAAGTAACCGAGGAAGATTTGACTTTGACATGAGGAAGTCAGGACGATGAGAGTGTTTGGAGAGCTGGATCCCTCCGGGTTGGATGACATCGCATTCGATGACGAGGTGGAAAGGGAAATCTTGGTCACTTAAAGATGATGTCAAGGCACAATCAACGAGATTATGAAAGCGAGTGCACACATCTGAATAGTGATCATTTCGCCCTTTGGAATGCGGGTAAGGTGACGGAAAAAAATGATGTCTGCTAAATGTCCCTTGATGGGATTTGCAGCGGGCTGTAACCACTCCTCTTCCCATGCAAAGGACGCAATGGATGCGATATGCGTCACCTCAAGTCGCTCAGCATAGCGCCATTGATCCATATCAGATTGACTCTCAACCGTTTGATCCGTGAAATATTCATCGTGAATGCGTTCACCCAAACAGCCTATGGTCCAATCTCGGACCTACACAAACCCTCAGGACCAAGGTTACGGGTGAACAAGTCAAGAAAACGTACATTAGTAGCTAGAACTGGCTTACTGTCTAGCATGCGCTCAAAGTCACCAACGAAGCACGGGCCACCGCGTTCCTGATGTATTTTATTGAGATCGATATCGGTCTCTCGGAATTGACCATGCTTGTTTACTTTGATGAAAATCTTTTCGTATTCTCTGATGGGTTCCGTGTAGACAAGCTGTTTACTGACGTCTTGAGGCAGTATACGCATTAGACACAAAGAGCTACTAGGCCCGTGATAGGGCATATAAAGTGCTCACCTTTGGCGTCTGCAGCGCCGTGTCAGCAAAGCTCAGCCAAGGCATTTGTTTGCTCACCAGTACCCTGAACACTCGAGACCGCTGCGAGGATGTTGATCATCTTCTTTGGAGGATTGGTCTGGAATACACTGGAAAGCACAAGAGATGCTACTTCCAGCTCCTCTTTCAGAGCCTGGCGCGCCAATTCCTCAACACCCTTTCCATCCTTGATCTTGACCTTGTACAGGGTGAGTTCATTCGCATTCACCTTCAAGCGGTGCCACTGCTCCTGGAGAATAGCTATTTTCAGATCACCAATGGTCTCTGAACGCTCTATCTTCACTTGGAAGGGTGGGGAACCCAGTCCGATCACATAGACAAGTAACCGGAGCATAGATGCCAAGGGGCGGGCAGGGGTTCGGTTTCTAGTCTGAACATAGTGTGAGCTAAACTTTCCAGAAATCGATACTGACTAGTGAATATAGCATACTTCCTTGGTTAGACCTAGGCGACCTCGAGCCAACGATGGAGGACCTTGGACAGAAACACGTTTCATTCGTTTCCCCATGACTGTCGTTCAAAAGTATTCCTTGTTGATCTGAACCAGATACAAGTAGCGCCCTTGGAATGGCGGTGCTGCACTCGATGTGATTGATAAGGTGATAAATTCCAGAAGGAGACAATTGATTGAATGCCATACCACGTGTCAGTGGAACGCTCATCCATCCTTCTTTCTACCACTCCAACGCATGGCGAGTATATTTCGCAAAGCCTTCCGCTGGGCCACGGCTAGTTAGTACACAAGTCAATTGGTAGTGAAATAGGGCTGAGGAGCAGTAAAGGCGAACCATCTTCACCAAGTAGATGGACAACGTGTCGTGATGACGGAAAGATTCGGTGTTGGCGGGTAGAAAACGGGGAGGAGATGGAAATGTCATTCATGGATACGTGCAGTGCTGTTTGCAGTATCACGACCTCACGAGATGGAAGGGACAAAAAGTGGCCAAGTCGTCGTGTGGGATACACAGAGTGGCAAAAAAGCAAAGGACTTTGCACCACACAGGAACGCCGTAAACTCGGTGGATATCTCACCAGACGGGAAGACATTCGCAACCTCATCGGAGGACAGGACAACCAACATCTGGTCACTCCCAGCTAACAAATGGTTGCGCGGTCGGAAGGATGCTGACTTTTACTCAGTGAAGTTCTCCCCCAACGGCTGGTTCTACGCGTGTGCCTTTGGCGACGAGTCAATCGGTGTCGGTCTTGACGTCCGTGACAGTCAAAGTGGCGATCTCCACAGCAGGATCCTCATTTCCGTCCGGTCCTTCGCTTGGGCCAGGGACAGTAATCAACTCTATATATTGTCTGACGACAGTCGCATCCACACAGTGGATGTGAATACCTCCGCGACAGTCTCTACATGGCCAATTCATGATGACCGGGATCCTGGAAGTATCTCCCTGTCGAGCAATGGCGCATTCATCGCAGTCAGTGCAAATTCATCGGTCTCATTCTGGGACTCTTGTACGCACCAGCAAATTGGCTTCATCATTCAACATCCTGGTCGGGTTAATAGCATGGCCATTTTTCAGGACTATCACCTTGCGATCGCTGGAGGCTCAGATATTGCACTGTGGAGCCTACGTCATGTTCTTCCTTCTCCTTACACTGAGGACCATGTGGGTGGATCTGCAATACCTTACATTGGCTTACCCCCAACTTACTGCATTAGGTTCATTGCAAAATGACCGAAGTACACCTCAATGAGACTATTCAGTCGCTACGCAAGGATCTTGCTATACAGAACATCAAGTCAGGTTCGTTCATTTTAGTCACAATCCTGACTCGAGCCATCCTTAGTAGTTATGTCCCGTCATCCACGTTCATCAGCCAATCTTGAAGAAACTGTTAGAGAACTCCGTATACAGCTTACCAACTCTGGACAGAAAGTCGATGGTCTCACCAAGATCCTTTATGCCCATCGACAAAAACATGAGTGTGAAACACTGTATGCGGGTGGGCGTGTCATCGACGCCGCAAAATCACTTCTCGACATCAAAAGCTCTGTAAACGATGACGTGAAATCTGACGCGACCCTTATGAATTGGCTTTCTGGTGAGTCTCGTCCCTATTCTACACATCAAAACACGGTGCTCAATTGCCGCACTCAGACTTTTCAAGTAAATGTCTCATTGCGCTCGAAGGAATCGGAGACACTTCATCAGGAAATCATGATCAAGCACTCGTCGCGTATGCTTCTGCATTGCGCCTCTGCACGTCGAGTCCGCGTAATATATTGACCAAGTGGGCAAGCATAATGTTGGTCAGTGGACCAACGATGGAAGTACTCGATGCGGCCGATAAGGTATACTTTGCATATTGCTCCAATCACATGAGTTACTTGAGATATTTCACGTACAGTTCGGGATCCCAAGATTTGTCACCTACCGCGTGATATGCGATGTTCTCGAAGGAGGTGGTCGGACTGCAGAAGCCGCCATGTGTTTTCGACAGATGCAGAGCGAGCTCACGACGGACACGTGTGTTGACGATGAGCGACTGCAGTGGGAACTCAGTGAGTAGTTTAGACGAATTGCTGCCGATGCTTGTCTAAGCATCCGACGTAGGTTTTCGACGACGATGTACAGAGAGGCTAGAAACGTTCATCGGTACTGCACTGGGCTCTCAGAACTATAATGAGGTGGACTGCCACCTCTCAACTATATTGCTGCTCGATCCACTGGATCGTGTGGACGTGTTGATCAAGCGAAGCAAAACACGAGCTATGATGAAGTCATGGGAAGGTTCACTGACGGACGCCGACGAGGTACTATACTTTATCTCAGCGTCAGGGTCAATTTCAGTAACAGTATATCTAGGCGATCAGGCTTGACCCGTCATCTCATCTAGGCTACGAGCGGAGACATGCCGCCTTACATGGGGCGGGACATTATGCAGAAGCGACTGCGGCCTTTGATACAATGCTTTCAAAACTCGTAGAGTCCCCTGATGCACGTACTCGTGGTGAGCTCATTCGTGGGTGTCAGTCCTAATGCCACGTTAAGTGACGTGGGCTGTAGAACTTCGTTCTCAGTATACCGACGCGAGATCTACCATTCGACACATTATCCATGGGACCATCTCTCGCATGCCTCGGGTTCTCATTGATACTACTACTGGCCACCTGCTTGACAGGTCGGCACAAGCAGAGGTGTTCGAGACACTTCCGATCTTCAACAAACTTGTCTCATCTATGACGCTTGAGGTGGACCGTGCGTGGATTTGGAGAGAGGTGAAGGAGTTCTACCGTTACGTGATGCTCTCACACAAGTGGGGGCACGGCGAACCTCTCTTCCAGAAGGTCAAGCTTGTCACGGTCTACAAGCTACAAGTCTCGCCTGCAAACACTAAATTGCGGACTTTTTGCGAGATTGCGCATTCTCTTGGGTTCAGATGGGCGTGGAGCGACACCTGCTGCATTGACAAAGCGAACAATGTTGTACTACAAGAGTCCCTGGTTGCCATGTATGCATGGTATCGTGATTCAACCCTCACAATCATTCACCTTTGTGACGTCTCGTCGGGGGAGGAGGACCCAGACGCGCTCAAGAATTGCATTTGGAATTCCCGAGTGTGGACGTACCAAGAATATGTGGCCGCCGAGCGGGTCATGTTCTATACCTTGGACTGGAAACCTTACCGTGGGTTGACACTAGAGAATCACAAAGAGTCGCCTGATGTTCTGAGGGAAATGGAGGTGCCACAGGTTTCTGCAGAGCAGGTAGCCATCCTTCGACCTGGCCTCAACCGAGTACGGGAAAAATTACATCTAGCTTCGAGGCGCCAAACATCGCTCGAGGAAGACGTTGCATATTCACTTTTAGGAATTTTCCATGCACCCATCCCAGTCATATACGGAGAGGGCACGCGCGCCGTCGGTCGACTGTTGGAATACGTCCTAACCGGGTCTGGGGATGTCACCATTCTCGCTTGGACCGGGACCGCGAATGAATACCACAGTTGTCTACCCATGAACCTGACCGTCTACGACTCGGTCGTCCCACCACATATACCACACATCGAGTCAGCCGAACTGGATCAGATTGTGACCGGGTTATACGCATCCCTACCCGACCTCTCCTTCGCCACAACGCTCAATGATCAGCTGAACGGACTTGCGTCAGTAACCCTCGTTTCCAGTCGGCTGCGACTCCCCTGCGTTCGTTTTCCCATCACCGAACTTGTCCGTGCATCAGGACCGGACGCGAGGTCCAACCTCTGGACATACATTGCGACAACGTCTGTCCTTGGGGACATTGAGATCAAGACGACGCATGATCTGACTGTGGAGAACGAACACTGTTTTGTTCACCCGTGGATCCGCCCCCTGCTTCGCCAAGAGTACTCACGTGGTATAACCGGGCTCGACAAGACGACGCGCGCCCTTCGACTGGTCGCTCGTCTGAGACAGGCCTTTGGGGCGCTTCTGTTTGAGAAGGTGTCATGGATGGAATACAGGCGAGTTGCAGCAGACAGCTTGATCATGGTTCAGGTTCGCAGTGAGGTTCCGTTGACGGACTTGATAGGAAAGATTGAAACGATGGAAGTACTGTAGGCCAGTGACTCTCAGTCTACTTACTGAGTTGTAGCTCTAGTACGAGATTCATTGAAACTTGGTGGTACAGCAAGATAGTCTAATATGCATTGCGACAAATCTAATGGCAACAAGGGATGTTATGTTATAAGGAAGGAGTCGATGATCATCGTTTTGTCGTCACCCATGGCAGCTAATGCACCTTGCATTGGCAAATTGTAGGCGAGGTCGATGGTGTACACACGTGGATCTCGATGTCGGACAAGAAAACATAACAGAAACAGTACCTATCAACATCCTTAAGAAGAATCAGTCAAATGGAACAGGCCGAATTCCCGGTCCCTCGATCACACGGGGTCGGCCCCCTTCCTCTCGTGCCGCAGCGAACGCACTCGGTACAGGTATACCGCAACAATCGCCCCACCCTTCATGCGCATGACCACGATGTGCCCCAGCACCCTCAGAAGAAGCTGGAGAGGCTCTTCCTGTATAAGGAAGGATGGAACCAAAGAGAAAGTGTTGGACGACAGGGAGTTTCCCGAGCACCTCGGCCTTGTACATCCTGATCATGCCCGCGTTGACTTTATCCCACGTTTTTACCTAGACAACGGGGAAAGCAGGTTTTATATCGTTAATTCTGCAAAAGAGTGTCATCACGTACAGCTGATATATCGTCGAGCATTGGAGAATGCCATCGAAGTGACGCCGTCTTAATCTGGACAGAGCGTGCGTCAGGACATTACCAAGGTAACTGTGATGGACTGCTCACAGAATTTATGAATTTTATGCACGCAAAGTACATGTAATCCTTGGCGAGTTCGTCAACGATTTCAGGAACGTGTATCGCCTTGGGTGATGGGTGTCCCGGAACACGTCTAGTTGTAGGCTCAGTAGATGTCCTCAACTGCGCTGACCCAAACAAGAAAGGCAGAAAATGATAGTCATCGAGCCCCCATACACCATGCGAGCCCGCCGGCTCAAGCCAGTATGTCGATTGAAGGACTCGCATAATTTGGATGTATCTTGAAGAGATCAGCTATTGGGGTTCGAGGACGATATAGACAAACCTCCAAAACACGCGGATGACCAGTGATTTGTGATCGCGTTCTTCGACCACGCCGAGATGTCTCAGGCAGTACCTAGACAACTCTTGAGTAACTATGTCACAGAGCATGCAGCAGGGTAGCCCACAGCCAACATAAAAAATTGAGTTCCATCCCGCTTCCGTAATCGATGCGTTCACGGTTACCCCACGCATTGACGAAATACGCTTGCAGTTCAGGAGCCACATCATCGGGAACACCAAGCTCAGCGTGGAGGGCAGGTGCTCGCTAGACCCATTGTCATGCGAAGACTTGGAGGAAGATAGGGCCAAAAACTCACCTTTTGCACTTCGTCATAAAAGGTCCTGAAAGCAGGATTACCAAAGCGCGAAGCCTTGTTGTCGACAGGCGGTGTCTGTGCGACGACACGCTCTACCTGATCTAATACCTTGAGGATCGGGTCTGTCCTCTATTCTTGCGTGGCACGACTGGCTTCAATTGTTTACTCTAGGACGACATGATGAGAACGCACAGTAGCCTCGACCCCGTCCGTAAGCTTCACCCTGATGACCGAATCATTGAGTTGCTCGATAAACGTAACGATGTTGGCATGGGTTTGTGAGCCCTGAAAGTCCTCCAGCTGAGCACTGGACAGGATGTGCTTTGTCGGTATTTTGAATGACATGGCGGTTACTGATTAAGCTTAAGGAGCGCCTTCATCGAATTTCCCACCGTTCTAGTCTTACTGATTTGTTTTACACGAATTCCAGATTTTTGTTCTCGTCTGGGCCGCGTCGACAGCGATGAGGTGTTCGCGACCGGGACGTTGTGGAAGTAAATGATACAGTCGTGCAAGTAATTCGGTTCTATGATAGGGGTGCTCATGTTCTGCCAAGCAATAATATCTCTGAAAAATCAGGGTCTTGTCAAAACTCGCGATTCCCTCAGAACCTCGTTCACACTCCTCACGAACATTTCCACAATCTTCTCGATTTCTTTAGTCGTCGCATTGAACGCTGGACCCAACAGAAAGTGGTCGCAGTCCTTTGGTGACCCTTCCGAGGCCACCTGGACGAGTCAGCGAACGCACACGGGACGCCTCCTGACTCTTTCCTTGGACAAGCATTTGGCGAACGATCGGACACTGCGTCACTGCTACCTCCATCCACATTGTCACCAGGAGAATAGCGGACATGTGTCCTCGAATTTATCGCGCGACTGCAACAATCATTTGGTGTGCTCTTACTCACTCCGACACGCAGGAACGTGGAAGAGCACAGGAGAGTCGCTGCGGAGAGTCTGATCACGGCCAAGATAGAAGAAATCACGTCAGTGATCGTGGGCAAGCTGATTGAAGAACATACAGATGTTGGACATGCTCTGTTGGCTTTGGGACGTTCTCTAGTAAGGAGCTTACATTATCGTCACGGGGAGAAGTCTGTATGGATGGCACTGAACCCAGAGCTGTCCATTTTCATCGAGGTAATGCTCTTTGATCTCGCAAATGAAATGAGTCAACCCAAGATCAGAGTTACCGAAGGACAGAGACCAATCGAGCAAGCGCTCACCGGCCGGCTTCTCTGTACAACGCGTCAAACGTCCGGCTCGGGTCTTATCGGAACCTATGTAAATTGAACATCCCATGCAGTCTGTAACTGTTTCTATGCTGAGTTTCTTCGCTATTAGTATCATCAACTGCAACGTGTGTCAAAGCTGCTCACCTTGTAGAACATTATTGACATCGACCTCTTTCAAAGTAGGACAACCAGAAGGCAAACTAGATGAAAGCATGATATCAGTACTCGGATATGGCAGCTCTTCTAACATCAACGTACCAGAAAAAAAAATTCAACTCAAAGAAAACACGTCTCAAAGGGTATCATACTTGCAAAAATATTCATGTACCATGTCGACATGAAAACTCCAAGCCACTCAACAACCCATTAAGATACTGTTGTAGGGACCATCGTGGTTGCTGAGATCGCCGTCCCAGATATAAGGAACTTCCCCGACGATGCATTCCGGACTCGAGTTGTCCTGTCCTGTCACATACTTTCAATTACGTGCAAAAGTGAACGCGGGAAAAACACACCGGGGCATGAAGTCCACTCCCCCGAATCCTGGATGTGCACCTCTCCGGCAGGATGAACGTATCCCAAAAACATCCCGGGCGTGATCGGGATCGGGTCCTCTTCGTTATTGATGTGCGTCAGGTGCAGATACGCATCGACGTAATTGGCAAACGCCTGGTTGCCTACGCGGGGAAGACCGTAACAAACGGTCTCAAAGGCGGTCCCTGAGGGCAACCAGAGGGGGAGATAGATTGAATCGAGGAGCGAGATAGCTGCGCCTACGGAATACATGGTATGGCATTTTCACGCATATACCCTTGCAAGGCTTACCTAGGGAGTGGCCGACCAGGGTTACGGACATTGCATTATGCGCGGACATAGCTTGTTTCACAGCAGCGAGTACATTCGTCGCGGTCCTATCACATCGGCTTAAATCGGAATAATAGCAGGGTAGTACAAATCATACCGTGCCTGCTCGTCCGCAAAGCCGGCGTGGACTTCAATGTCGGAACTAATCCCTGGGAAGAGCGCAGAGTCCAGATTCTTCCGGAAGACTTCACTGTCGGTGACGAGAGGCAGGCTGAAAAGGCAGCAATTAGCACAAAATGAGATGTGGGAGACGATAGTTGAACATGCATTTCAGATGGATGTGTTCCTTGGTGGGCGACGATCACCGTCTCAAGACTGCGGTCATATCCAACATACCCTGTGGGTTTATATACAAGTCCGAACATCATTCAAGTTCTCCGCGTACAAGCGAGCACCTTACAATACTGAATAGAGTCGCCGTTACCACCGGAAGCAACAGGCTCGAAATCTGGGTTAGCCTCGCAATTGGCTTGATTTAACGCAAGCAGGTCAACGCTTTACAGAATTCTGATGCTTCGAATTTCAGACGTACCTCCGCAATCCCATGCAAGCGTCTCAGCAGGGGAACAATATCCAGCACTCGCATAATGTGTGTACGGATCGAAGGCATCGATCTGTGCTGTCGTCAGTGGCGCGATCGACTGCCTCGCAGAGATGAGGGCCATGGCTTGCACCACCAAAACACCAAGTAGCGCAAAAGCGAGAATAGAGGGCATGAAGATAACACTCAAGGAATCCGGGACGTGAGCGTCTGGCGTACACCGGCGGATTTATATAGCGTCCCGTGGAAGCGTGGCAGCCAGTGTGCCATGTGGTTAAACATATCACACTCCAATCGAGTTGTAAGCCGGGTCAAATAAGTCCGCATCCCAACGAGCATGCCGGTGTCAAGGAATCCTGGGATTTGTCCACAACTGATCGTCCTGTTAGAATAAATGGAGAATAAAATATAGATGCTTGCTTTCTTTCGAATGACGTGACATTGGCGTGACGTATGCTGGCAAGAGGGTCATGTAGATGTGTACTGACGCCGTGGACCTGGAAAATCGTGCGTGATGCTTGAACCCACTCGAGGGCTACGTCCTCGAATTGTGCGAGTAAATTTAGCGTCACCATAATCCAGGTGATGTGAGCCAATTATCAACAGGAGTTGCAAACTCGGGGGTTCATGATTGTGAAGGCCATTCAAACCGGAGGTCAAAATCTCATTGCGCAAATGCTGAGGCATAATACCCTGGTGAATACGGAAATTCATTTGAATGAGTCGGCGACACAGTCCTACTTCTCAAGTCAGCGTATATGCGCCAGCTGTGCGTTACTCGCCTGGCTCACCAACAAGTTTCACGGGTACCGTCATTTCCTCTTCCCAAAAGATTTCCCCTTACTCTTGGAAAACGACTTGCCCTCAAATCCTGGACGCGACTTTCCACCTTTCTTCTTCTCATTTCGTCGTTCGTTACGCATAGCGATGTTATCCGCTCGTTTCTTTTGTCTTGCGGCCATTGATGCGGTAACCTGTTCCTTCCTTTCATCCCTGAACAAATTGTCAGTCACTATAACCGCCAATAACGATAAGCGCTGACCATTTTGTTTTACTGCGTGACTTCTCCTTCTCTTTTCGTTTGATCGCTTTCTTGAGTTGTGCCTCGTTGTCTCTGATCTTGACACCCTCTACACGGGCTTCAGCTTTCGCCCATCGTTCCCTATCTTCCACCGCCTTGCGTTTCTCTTCTGGAAGGGTTGCTAGCTTCTCCTTTCGTGCAGCGAGCTGCGTCAGAGCTTGGGAAGGATTCGATGCGCTCTTGAGGTGAACAGCCTTTCTACTTGTCAAACCAGCAAGAGCGGAGAATGCAACGTTTGTAAGAGGTCCATCGACATTGTTGGACTTGGACGATCCGGGTAAATCTGACACGAGTAGTTGGTCCTAAAATCACGTTAAGTAGATATTCTGCACGAGGAGTGATGGGGCACACCCTAGTGGACGTCAGTTTTCCGCTCGAATCTTTCTCCTTTTCCTTCCCATTCGCCCTCCCTTTCTCTTTTTTGCTCTCTGTTTCAGCCCTTCTTCGTTCCTTTGTCTCTTTTCGTCGCTTCTCTCGCAATGCTGCGCGTTGCTTCCGACGCTCCTCCAGTAACTCGTCTCTGTCTCCTGGTTCGTCATTCTTGGCCGCAGGTCGACGAAACGCCGCGATACGCGCATGCAACTTCTCCTTTAGCACAGCTATACTTTCTACCTGGGGCATTGGGACCACATCATCGACGTCCATGGGATCCTCGTCATCCTCATCGCTATCTCCATCCGAGCGTTCAGATCCTGACGATGAACATGCTTTCCGCTTTCCTTTGCGATTCGAATTCGCGTCGAACGCTTTCCGTTCTTGTTCGAGCGTCGCTTCGCGTTGAATCTCTACGATAGATTTCTGATTAGCCGGATCGAGCTGAAAAGGGAGTGCGTTTATGAATCGAGGAAGGGAGATTTGAGCCGTTCTTGGATTGTCGGGACAACATACGCATATACGCACCTTTTCACGTCTAGCTTTCTTGGATGCTTCCTTGACTGCTTGTTTGGGTGCTTTTGTATTCTTGCTATGTTTTTGGTATCTAGACGGGGCCTGCACGTGTGATCGAGTCGAGGATGTCCCAACTTGCAGGGGAAAAAGCACATACCACAGCGTCTGTGTCGTCTTCCTTGACCAGATAGTATTTTGGTGGTATAAGTCCAAGTAGGGATTCGAACGTATCGTTGTGTGTCTCGATGGATGCGCGAAGAACGTCTTGGGGGGTCATTGTCATGGTGGTAGAATAAATGCTTAGGTAAGCTATTAGGAGGGACTATCTGATCTATCATTGGACGGATTAAATTCGAAGAGGTTGATCAGACAAACCTGGCCAGCTGTTCAGGGATGGTCCAAGGAAGAGAAGAGAAGGGCTTTCAATGAAGATGTAACACACACCAGTCGTAGGTAGATGAAATTGACATATGACATCATTACAAACTGCATGTATATGAATCTCACAACACTCGAATGAATGTATAAGCTCAGAATTTGACCGTTGTCGGCGACGATTCGACCGCCGTGGAGTTTTGGCTGGAACGGAAGCGAGTTGTTGACTGTGGCGGTGCTCATTTACGCTGACACGACCACCATTTGCTACGGCGGCACCGCGCTGAGTACCTTCCTAGTAGGCAAGCCTGATTGACGCACAGTGTTGTAAGTTTCATTGTTCGTATGTCAAGTGAAGGCTGATGAGCTGTACATGTCAGATTGAGCCCGGTCTAACGCCTAGCGGCAGGTTCTGCATACGTGGAGGCTCAAGTACACTTCTCTTTAGCGCCTTCATCATACAATGGTCTCATTACAGCATGCAGTTCGAAACGTTTCACTTCTGTTTCTCGTTCTCGTCTTCTCGAGCCCGCTCTTGTTGATTACGCTACGTGTTGCCATCAAAACTTGATCAAAACTGACATTCGCTCAATTTCCGTAACTGGCTACCAACATGTCTGTTATGCACGGGCGCAAATCAAGTACAGATGATCTTTATGACGATCCTTCCGCAGACGAAAACAGGCGATCTATACCACTGGACTCCTCGCTCTCTATGCAGAACCTTGACATTCCACCCTCTCCCCCGAGAAGTCGAGTTCATTCAGCGCCTCACTCCCTTTCCCCCTTGGCTTCTGGTATTCCAACAGTACCACCACCCTTAGGCCCAGGAATACCTGCTCGCCGGCCACCGACAGTTAGCCTTCACTCCCCTCCATCTTCTCCTTTTCATACTTCGTTTGGCTCGCATACCAGTGCTACCCGCCACTCTCGCAAACGATCAATTTCCTCAGGGCCTTTCGTTCCATCAATTCCTTCTCCGCTTTCCTCTTCTTTTCCTGCCCATGTTCCATTGCATCCCTTCCCTTCTGGCGGCACACCCGAGGTCCACGTATTGGATATCGATGGTCGTGTCCCCCCTGGTCACACTCGACGACATTCGCGCCTCCATTCGCGGAACTTGTCTATATTCTTTCCTAGACCACACGCCACCATATCTGAGGATGAACGGCCTGCGGATGAAGAAGCTCCACCTCCCTCCCCAGGTCCAGTTTTGATTCCGGCCTCTCAATCGGATGGGATCGTTGGAACTGGTGCTCAAACTGGACACGAATTCAACGCTGGGTTCACCTTCGGAGGCATACCGAAATCAAATTCTGAGCCCAATGGTGTACGGATGTCGTCTTCGGGAGTGACTGCGAGACGTGGCCATCATCATAAACATTCACTCTCACACAACTTCTTTTCATTCCTTGAGCCTGGGCAGCCACAAACATTGAAGATACCGAACAAAGAGCGGGATCTCAAGACCACACCTACGCCAACCCCGATCTCTCCCTGGGTTCAAAATTCGCATACGGGAAAACCCTTTCTAGCGACCGAACCTCAAATCTCGCGTTCACTATCGAATTCTCCTGCTACCTCTGTTACCTCTGTGTCGAGCTCGACCACGTATTCACCTGATCCAATCACAGTTGAGAACAAGAGCGTGTCTTCAACCGGGAGGGCTGCTATGGTCACGGCCTCTGTTCAGTTTGCTTTGGGCGCACTGTTATGGACACATGGCCAAAGTATCGGTTCTCTCGCTTGTACAGGGTTGGGTTACTGGGTCGTTTTCGACGCATTGGGTATCGCTGGACCCATCATTATCGCAAAACAGATGAAAGGGAAGGCAAACGGGATGTACGGGTTAGTCTTACTCATCACTCACTTTCCTAGCGCGTCTAAATATGATAAATTTCAGTCCTGCACGTCGTCGGACGACGTTGCTCTTTGCTCAATGTGTATATTTGATGTTTGCTGGTATCTATGTCGCGAAGGAGGCAGTTGAGCATTTATTATTGTCCGCCGGAGGTAATGCGCATGGCCATGGCCATGGTGGCGGGGCCGTAAGAGCCGCTGGGATTCCTGGTGATGGGCACCATCACCATTGGGGCGACGAGAATCCTGAGACGCTTGGGTATGTCATTACTCGTAGTCCTGTCGGGATTAAACTCACACTGGCTCAGTCTTCGCTTCCCCGTCCTGCTCATCTGTCTAGTGCTCATCTCGTTAATGGGCACCTCTGCGGTATTCGGCCAACATGAAGTACTCGTGAGCAGTAGGTTTTGGCTCACTCCTTGTTGCTTCCTTGCTCCTGAACACCCTATTCTAACAGTCACCAACAAACGTATCCCTTCTCCCTTCTCTATCCTGCGGTCGGGACATCGAATACCTCCACCACTGGAGGAGCATCGAACTAGTGCCAAGCGGATCTTTAGGAACCCATATGCGCTGCCACCAATTCTATTTTGCCTGGCGATCTTGATTGCCGAGATGGTTCTAGACGTGTGAGTGCAAAAATTTATTTCACCTTTTGACTCCTGTCCAATTGTGGCGAATAGGGCACACTACGCACCCTTTGATCTTGCGCTTGCCGCGCTGGAAGTGATTGTCACCGGGCACGTGGCCTTTGCTGCGTGTGTTGTGCTCGGCGGTGTTTTGCTGCAGACAGCGCCGCCGCCGCCGCCGATGACTCCTGGAACGTTGAGCAATGGCGGCTTGATGGTTCCCGTGGGCATTAGTGGGCCCACAGCGCGAATGGAAGCATTTTGGAGAGTTATTAAAGAGGTATGTGTGTGCAAAGTACGCCCCGCAGTCCTGCAGACTGAGACGGGATGTGGTAGATTGAACGCCATGAGCATGTGGTACACTTGCCAGCACCACACGTTTGGCAGGTCGTACCTCCTGGTCAGCCGCGCTTTGTGGATGTGCAAGACACCCTGAATACCCACGCACACGCCAACGGCTATGCTTATCACACCCATTCACAAGACCACGAGGAATCACACGCTCATAAACCCTCGAAGGAACACAACTCTCAGACTACATCCCCCGCACTTGTCATTACGCTCTCGCCGCATGTGCGATCAAACCTGCCAGACGCTGATGCCTTAGCGTTGACAAAGTGGGCGACTTCCTGCGTACTCGATGCGTTTGCGAAGAGCAGTATTGGGAGAGATGCAAATCTGGTGGAGGTCACTGTAGGTATTGTGAGAGCGTGATTGGGTGGCTTGAACGTAAGTCGCACCATCCCGATCAATTTGCAATATCCAATGAACTTGAGACCCATGTAGTCCAGTCTCCAGATCAACTATGGCCAAGTGTCAGGGTACAGAACGGACATTTTTGGTTTTCTCTTGTGGATTAGTATTTTCTTCGGTCAATTCAAGGAAATTATCAAACTTGGCAAGGAGCTCTCATAATGTCTGCGGGGTCTGAATCAGTCGATCGAGGGTGAGGTCACTCGATCAGTGAGGGGGTAATTTTCGACCCGATCAGTATGATCGAGTTGGATAGTGACGTCGACTCTGCAGACCTGACGAAGAGGGGGTTTGGTAGATCCGGGCATAAAAGCCCAGGGACCACCTCGTCGATCGCCTTAGGGTCTTCCCCAGATTTTCAGCCACGCAGCCCATTCTTCGTCTGCTTAGCTCCACCTTCAGCATGTCCACTTCGTCGCAGAGTACTCAGCTGTTCAGGCTTTCTGGTAAGTCTGGTAGCTGGGTGTCCTCCGAGCATGATAATCCACGCGCGGCTATCAGGTACCGTCGTCGTCACTGGCGGCAACCGCGGGATTGGTTACGAATATAGTCGTGCCCTCGCGCAGGCGGGCTCCAATGTCGCCATCATCTACAGGTCTAGCTTTTACAACTGTTTATCTTCATTCATTGTTTCTAACCGGATTTTGTGCAAGGTCTTCCACAAATGCACCCGAGAAGGCTAGAGAGATTCAGGAAAAGTTCAAGGACGTCAAAGTTCGCGTACGTGCTTTTCTTACTCGTCCTCTTACTGTGTTAATAACGGTCGGCGTGAACACATCAGGCCTACCAATGTGATGTGTGCAACTTTGACAAGTTGCAAGAAACTTTCAACAAGATCCAGAGTGAGATGGAAAACCGCGTCACTGGTGTCATCGCCGTTCGTGTTTCCTCCATTCTCTCTGGGATCTCGTCTGATGTGCGGTCGTGTAGAACGCTGGCATTTCTGTCGTCAAGTCCGCTTTGGATCTTACCAACGAGGACTTTGAGAGGGTGTTTGGCGTCAATGTTTTTGGCGTGTTCAACACTTGCCGTGCTGCTGCCAAGTAGGCCCCCAATTTCTTGCCCTTTGACACGACTGACAGGGGCCTCCCCAGGTTGTGGACGGACCGCAATCAACATGGCTCGATCGTCATCACGTCGTCGATGAGCGCCCAGATTGTTAACCAATCTGGACCCAACGAGGCTTTGACCCAGGTTCGTGCTGCGTTCTCTGCTCACTGTTCTCCGGCGAGGTACTGAATGCTTACAAGGCATTCTACAATTCATCCAAGGCAGCGGTGCGCATGCTCGCCAAGGCACTCGCCGCGGAGTGGGCCAAGCATCACATCCGCGTCAACACCATCTCTCCTGGCTATGGTGCGCCTTGCTCCCTCTCCTTTTAGCGTGCGGCTAAGAGAGTTTTTGTACTGTAGTGGTTACCGACCAGACGAGGCATATGGATGAAAAGACGTTGAAGCACCAGCGGGAGAACGTGCCTCTGGGCCGATTTGCGAATGTCAGTGCTTCTTGCCTTTCTTGCTAAGTAGCATCCATTCACTGTGTTTGTTTAGCCGAAGGAAATCGCGCCACAGGCATTGTTGCTCCTCTCGGACCACGGAAGCTACATGACAGGTGGTGACTACGTCGTCGACGGGTGGGCTTTTTTTCCTGTGGGCTGGATGTGATGAGCTGACACCAATACACTGACAGTGGTCAGCTCGTGTGGTAAATCACGAGTTTCGGAGCACTGGTGCAGTTGGATCTGGCGTTTGTACTGCACGTGTATTTTTAGGCATCGAACGAAGCACACAATGAATGTATTTTTACAGACGAAATACCTTGCTCTTGACGGACCCAACAAGCTTGTTAAGGTATTTGCCTTCCAACAGTGGTCGTGGCAGTGGGAGAATCATGTTGAAACTGCTTGGGATCGTGTCTCCTCCCTTTTCTGTCGACCATGCATGAAATGCTGCTTTGTAGCATCAGTCATGGAACCCATGTCGTCGGCAATCCGGGATGATCAACAAGCCCCGAATGAGGATTCTGTTTCAATAAGTTGTAACCTAGATATCGTCAAGGAAGGTGGATCTGGCGCTTCACCATCACCACATGAAACTGACGTGTTCGGCAACAATATACACCTCTGACTTACTCCCGATCCCACCCGTTCATATTGCCTAATGGATCAGGGTCAAAATAAACCAGATCTCTCCGGAACTACGAGTAGAGTACAAGAAACATGCGAAAAATACAAGAACGTTCTTGAGCGCTTCAACTTTCACACAAACTGCAGCCTTCCCAGGCTACGGAGACCGCATCCACCACCGCCGGGGCCATCGCTATACTGCATCCAGTGTATGAGCCTTGTCCTCAGAGGAGTGTCTCTCTACCGTGTCAACGTCCTCTGGTGGTAATATATCATCGACATGAGTGTGCAACGAGTGCGACAGTGCAACCTGGATGCCGCTCTGCGGGATATAACGCAGACCGTGGGCCGCATTGGAAGTAATTGGCACTCCGTCTGGAGGGGCAGCAGACCGCATCTGAACATCCTCTGAACGAGGGTGTGTATGGCGCGTGTTGGCATCCCCGTGTGCGAGGCCCAGGCCGACTCGGACGATGACACAAGAGAACTAGTGTTATTGAGGCGTGCGTGATCCGAGGAATTATGGGAGCGACGGTAGGTGCGTGAGCATCGGTTATGGATCTTTATGCAGGTCCTGACGTACCACAATACCCTGGAGGGTAAAGGGGAGCCAATAACATTATCTGGTTTAGTATTTTGTAATGGCATGTCTATTGAAATCATGCTTACGATCACCGAGGGCATCTAGAATAAGCAAAGAACTTAAATCACCATCACACGAATATCGATTGACTCACACTATTGAGAAATAGTAGCAAAGCTGACGACTCTTTTGCATAGGAAATTAGCATGATGATGAGAATGAGCGAGTAGATAGCGCCTATTTGGTTGTGTCATTCTTTCTATCTCGAAACAAACGATGAAAGTGCATTCCCACGCACCAGATTCAATGATAAGAGCCACTAGGCGAGGTAAATGGCCCCCACTCCCTTTTGCAAATGGCGCAACGGCTCTCTGAATCTCCAGAATCTTGATGGAAATGAAACCTATCATCTCCGATGAGAACTGGAAAACACCACCAAGTCAGAAAAACACACATGTACATATGACATTCATGGTGAGGGTAGCCCCACCAAAGACTTTGATGCATGCGGAAAGGTTACCTTCATACGGGTTATCCTCTGGTGTGATAGAACTAAGTGTGTACAACACGAGGATACCCGCTGCTGCACTCATCCGTGAATAAGAGTTATCCCAGGAAGCCAACGGAAATGATACTTGCCAATGTTGGCTAGGAACAGCAACAAAGGAATGATGTTAACGAGACAATTTCGACCCCACAAAACGAATGAGCGATACAACTGGGTTGGCGTGAAAATGCAGCCACGCCATATGGAAGGTATCAGACTTACAATCAGCGCGTCTGAAACAAGTGTTACTCCGACATACAGCATATCCTTCACAACATTTTGCCAACTGTCATATGTGCCGTAGTATGTATCGGGGTAATATGGAATCCGCATATTTGTCGTGAACGCATCCATGCAACGCATAATGTCAATCACCATGTGCTTCAAGCCCTTGTGTGAGCTCGTGTAGAAAATGATGGATGGGCAATTTACTCACCGCGGTAACAAGAATGAACAATGTGATGGCCGTCCCAAGGAGGTAGTCACTCAGTCGACGTTGTCTTCGTCGCAGGACTTGCATGCATTGTATAAAGATCGAAATGTATGTACCTGAACACCGCTCAACCATGATCACATCGAGGTCATTAAGGCATACCGTAGAGGAGCACCGCCAAGAATACACCGATGAGTTCAGCCTTGGGCATTGTTAGGGACATGGTGGGCAGAAGTGGTTGCGGGTCTCATGCAATCCGGGGAGTGAGTAACCAAGTCACCACATACCCATATCCGAAACTTTATAAGGATCGTATTGCCGCAATTTCCCCCATTTACCAAGGGAAACGCCCGGATCCTTTGGATGACCGGTCGGTATCAGCTGTCTTTAAGATCAACAAGTCTGGCGTATGAAATACGGAGTTTTTATGCAAGATCGTGGGGAGATTCAAGCATCCCTTATGTGCACAGCATTCACTTAAGTGAAAGCCCCCATCCATCAATGCTAATCATTCTTACCTGTTGCGTCCTGCATCATCATGCACACAGTGCCCCACAGATTGAGCCTCGGATTGCGGGATACATGTAGGCATTGCATTGGCATGGGCCGCCGCGGACTGCTGGGATTCCCTTTTCTTATACATTTGTGTCAAACATCCCGATTTCATCCGCTTGCGTTCCTGGCTTCAATCTTTCTCATACGCTCGCGGTCGGTACGACTTGACTCGTGATGCTTATTTGCCGACCTAGCGGTCATTCCAAATTTCGCTGATCTGGGCCATTAATAAGCAGTTAGAGCGAAGATACGGCTCTAACTCGCCAAGCGTTTAGATTTGTGTTGGGTATCTTGATAGGTAACAGACCTACGCCGACCTTTCAAGAGCACCAGGGAAATAATGCGACAAAGCTTTAGGCTTGAACTACTGCATAACCAAGGAAGGAGACTGAGCTTTCTCGTAATCCGGCTGAAATTATTACTACTTGCCTGTATTAGAACTTGAAGGAGACGAAGCTTAGCGATGCAAAAGACACACAACCCTGCAATCTACTCTCTTACCTGTGCTCGGCTGTCGCCCGCTGACTCCTGGGGATGCGCCTACTCCAGAACTACTCAAACCAGAACGGACCAGAATGAATTCCTGGATGCCATGTTCTGTCGCGTACCTGGCTTGACTTGATACTTGACGGTTTCAAAAGACATTTTAGATAGAAGCAAGAAGTGGCGTCCGAGTACCTGAGGCCTGCCAAGGCCTGAGTGTTTCAACGAGTGTTTCGAGTGTTTCAGTACTAGAAGTCCTTCAGAACGGTGCTGCCCACATTTGGACATCATGTGAGTTCACGGTCAATTTCAAGGCTGTACCGGTTCGAATCAGCGCCACGGGGCACTGAGCGCTGAATGTTGAACATTGAGGCAGTGAGGGGGAGAGGCTAGCGGTCTCAGCGTGGTGAGTCTGGCCCGCTTGTCCTGCCTGCCATCCAGGCTGCCCTGCTTGCCTTTCAGGGGGGTCATCCTCAGTCCTACTAGTCACTTCCAACATGCAAAGACACCTTCCTTCGCACCCTCGCAAAATTTGACACACAACTTTTGCAGGCGACCAAACCGTTCAGGCAATCCGTCAGACGTGCTGGTATCCCCGCTGTCGTAACTCAAGTAACCCCTCAGCTCAAGCTTGTGGCCACATTCCCGTTTTCGCATGATGCAGACCAAGTTCCGCTTCCTCGAGTTCGCGAAAGTGGCGAAACTCCTTGACCCCAAAATGGCAAACATGTTAAAAAGTTGTAACTGTGGGCATCAGCGACGTGTATACTAAACGGAGGCAGTTCCACTCTAGTCAACGTCGAAGTCTATCAAATAATACGGTTGTACTATTGATTTTCTCTTGTACGTCAACCATCTCGATGCTCTCTGTTTCCTTGCGAGCTGTACATTCAGTAGTTGTGCATGTACTCCCTTCTGTTGTTCAAATATACCCAGCATTGTAACATGGAAAGTCGGACAGAAACCACCTCCCATCTGCACTGAGTATCATGTAACCAGCTTCAAAGTCCCGTGTGAAAACTAGTAAGGCTAAACCTCGTCAGGTGTATCCCACTTGCGCACAGAACTTCTCTTGGATGGGTTAACGTCCTCCACTGGTGGGGAATAATTGGTTTGTGTATCCACCATGCTTGGCAGCGCAACTTCGATGCTATCCTGCGGGAAGCGGTGCAGGGAGTCTAAGACTGGGTTGGATGTAGTATCCGGCGTCCTTCCTGTGGAAACGACGGGTTGCATCCTGTGGATAATATCCTCTGAACAGGACCGCGTGCGGCTACTGCTTCTGTCTCCGTATGAGAGGCCCAGACCGACCCGAACTATGACGGAAGAAAACTAGCGTATCCGGATGTATAAAGTCAGAAGGAAAAGTACGTCGTGCGCGAAGGCATGTGCATTGGCCATAGACGCCGTGATGAAGGATGGACTTACCACAGTACCCTAGATGGAAGGGGAAGAAATGTCGTTCTGTTAAACGTTCTTCACAAACACATCGTTAATGATTGTGCTTACAATTATTGTGGGCATCTAGAATAAACACAATATTAGGAAGGGTCGAATCACTCCTGGAAAGACACGAATTGCCGCACGACATTAAGGAAAATCAATGCGCCCGGGGATCTTTGGACGAAGGCCACTAGCAGCCCAATGTAACAAAGTAGTTTCTGCCCCATAGAACGGAGGAACGATACAGCTAGACAGTAATTAATTGCAATCAATGATCATATCATACATGTCAACAACCAGACTTACGATAAACGCGTCCAACACAAGTGTTATTAGTACATACAACAGGTTCTTCATGATGTTATGCCAGCTATTAAAGACACCATAGTAAGTTTGTGGGTAGTTTGGCGTCCCCATATTTTCTGTGAGCGCTTGTATGCTTCGAATAATATCAACCACCATGTGCTTCACAGTTCAGGCGTATATGTGAGTGGTAATGAAAACGACAACGATGCAATTTACTCACTGCAGTGATGATGATGAATAATGTAATAGCTGTGACACGGAGGTAGTCATTCAGCCAACGTTGTCTTCGTTGCAGTACCCGTATGCACTGTGAGAAGACTGCAAGATATACCCCCTGGAGCTCAATGAGTAATGGTGATCGCCTAGACAAATTATCCACTGCATACCATAGAAGATTGAACCCAAACAGACACCGACAAGTTCAGCCTCTGGCATTGAGAAGGACATGGCAGGAAGAGACGAACATAGAGGTCGTGCGATCGGGTGAACCTAAAGTAAAATGTCCTTGAACTTTATACGAACTATATTAGTTTCACCCTTTTCAAGGGCCCCCCTTTAGTGACAAGCTGATAAAGATATCTGTCAGATCAATAATCCGGTATATACGGAATGCTGCACAATTTGTGTACCGTAAAAAGATTCTTCCAGCATACTAAGCGCCTTGTGGCTCACACTCACTCTGACTACCAAGTAGAATCTCCTGTATAAACACTCGTAAGCATTCCAACCACTCCGACTTTCCTGTTTCTTACCAATCAATGATGTCTCTGGTATGGTGTCAAATTACTATGAATTCGAGTAGTACGCAGCTATATCATTTTCCTGCACCATGCCGTAAACTGCTCGGGTCGAGTTGGTCGCACCCCCTGGCAGGGCCCTCTTTTGTGTGCGTGTTTCAGTGCCCTAACTTCACTCGTTTGCACTCTTGGTATTGTTTTTGCCTATGTATGTGTCAAGTAGTGAAACCAAGAAAAGTTTGGGGTAGGTGTGGAGTCACAGTGATTAAAACGAATTGTCCATTGTCTTTTTTCAGTGTCAGTCGATAATACGAAGTCGGATTCCTGAGGTAGAGCAATCTTTACTTACTTGGGATATGATCAATCAAGTTGCGGTCAGTCGGTTTACGAAGATCGTTGGAGAAAGGCGACTGATGCAGTGCTAAGAATCACGTACAACGTTACTCTGACTCAGCCGCATACGATTGTTCACGTATAGACTAATAGAGTTGAAGATGAAACGTTGCATGTCTCTGCTCGATCTGCTCGACGACTGTCACCCTGCCATCAAATACTATGACTACGTGACCTAGCAGCAGCGAATACAAATGTGAGTGGCGTTCTCAGGGGACATCAAGTGCTCTCGCATCTGCTGTGCGACGCCACACTCCCTTCGCCCCAGCCAACTTGAATTCTGGGAACGCAATGAGTTTCTCATTGGAGGTCCAAAAGCTAATAAGCATCGATAAATACATGCAAAATGGCATCCCTCGTCGAAGTAAGTCCCAATCATCTTTCAGCATCTACACAAGATGATGTAGCTTCGTAAGGAAAGGCTGTATGGAATTCAGTCTTTGCTCAGGCACATAGTATTGGCGTACCAGTGTATCTATCACCAAAAGTGAAACACTCACGCAGTGCATTGGATAACCATTAGTCCGCATCAAGGCCCTGACATTTTCCCTCGGATTGACCCTCTTCCAAGCTAACTTCGTCTTCCACCGGGGATGTTGTATCAATGTGCGTGTGCACTGCGTGTGACAGGGTGACAAGAATGCCACCCCGTGGGAAATAGCGCAGGGATTGACCTGCGATTGTGATTGGTGTTCCAATTGAGGGGATGGCAGACTGCATTGGCCCTTCTCCTGAGTGGAGTCGTGCTGGGTGGCTACTTGTGTCACCAAGTGAAAGGCCGAGGCCTATCCGGACGACTACCGAGGAGAACTAGTATGTCAATGTTGAAAGGAAGGGTTGAATGAGCGAATTGAGAACATGAGTCGTAGAAGGACCGTAAATGGGTGCAACACAACTCACCACAATACCCTGTATAATGGGGGAGACCGAGGACATTCTTTTACTCAGCATTTTTTGATGCTAATTTCAAAGAAAATGCTCACAATTATTGGTGGCAGCTAAATAAGAAAGGATGAATCACCGCTGTAGACACATTATGTAGTTGACTCACAGAGTTCAGGAGAATCAGCGCAACCAAAGATTTTTCTGCATAAGTGACTAGCGTTAGAAGGAGAAGCAGCGAGTAAGCACAGCCTATATAGTATTAGAAACAGTAGTTATATTGCACCCCAACGCACCAGACTCGACGATGATAGCCGCTAAAGGAGGTATTTGAATCCCACCTCCTGCTGCATGTGGTGCAACGGCTTCCTGAATTTTGCGGATCTTAAATGCAATGAGACCTGTTGTTTATCGGAAAAACGAAAATAAGCTCGAATGAGAGGCACACATGTACACATGAAGTTCAGAATGAGAGTAGCCGAACAAAAGATCCGTATGCATACAGATATAGAATCTGTATACATGTTCTCTCCGTTGGTGACAAGACTAAATGTGTACACCGAGAGAATACCAGTTACTGTATTCATTCTTAGATGGGCTTTTGAGCCGACAAAAAAGAACTTACCGGCGTTGGCCAAGAACAGCAGGAAAGGAACGATGTTGACAAAGTGTCGTCGACCCCATAAAACAAACGAACGATACAACTGTATTCACGAAACAATTACAGTTGACGATTACATGGAAGATACCGGACTCACGATGAGCGCGTCTGATACCAGGGTTATTGCCACATACAGCACATTCTTTGCGATATTTATCGAGGTGACAGAGATACTAAAGTATTTATCTGGGTAATATAGAGTCCCCGTATTTGATGTGAACGCGTCTGTGCCACGGATAATGTCGACTATCATGTGCTTCAACAAGATCGTGTGAGTCATGGTGGCAGAGAAAATGGTGGATATGCAATCTACTCACGGCAGTGACAAGGACGAACAATGTGATGGTCGTCCAAAGTAGGTAGTCGCTGGCCGAACGACGCCTAAGTCGTAGCACTTGTATGCACTGTATAAACATCGAGGTATATACACCTAACCACAATCTTGCATAATCATGGAGATCATGTCAGTTTCGTCGCAGCATACCGTACAAGAGCAACCCCGAGAAAAAGCCAATGAGCTCAGCTTTTGGCGTTGAGAGAGGCATGGTGTATAGAAGCTCCTGCGGAGGCCCGTAAGATCGAGTAGGGAGAGCCTCGGCGGGTCGGACGTCCATATATTCAAATCTTATATGGACCCCGTTTCACCCTGTTATCCGGAGCCGAACGGGTCCTTTGGTTAAGTGGCTGATCCCTACCAGGCAGCGTTTCAAAGATCTGGGAGTCCGACATATAGCAAGTAGGAAGTTTCCGTACCGAAGTTCAGAGTTCCAGTGGTAGCTGTGTGAACCGCCAATGCCACTTGTTAGACATGAATGCATGATGTATGTCATGTCGTTATCATGCGCATGCGGGCATCAAGACCTCCGAATAGAGCACGGCACCAGCCTACTCAGCGACTGAGACTCACGGTGAAAGCCATGAGAGCAAGGCATATCACGTGCTACGAAGTGGAGTTCAAATCTTCCCATCCGCTTGAGTTTGCAGGGCAAATCTCTGTTTACCTCGTCCATAGCGGGTTAATTTATCGATCTGCGCCAGTGGCTCGTATCTGTCTTGATCTGCGGGCCCAACCTATATTTTCATCAATCGCGCGACCATTTAAGCACTTGTTGAACTGCTGCATCCAAGTCATGGAGCTAAACTCTCGTTCCAATTTGGTCTGCGTATTTTCTGTTCACTTGTTAGCTGATTCTCTTTTCCCATTTATTAGGAGAGTGACATGCTCTGAGCCTGTTGTCTCCGGCTACGGGACTACAGGAGAGAAGTAACCAAACTGAATTTACTTACAGACTACCTCTTCGGGGAGACGCGACATCAGCTACGGGAGCATCCAACCTCCTTAGTCAGGAAAAGTGCCAAGCGGTTCGGATCAAGAAGGGTAGTACGAAAGAGTGCCGCCTTCTACCAGATCCCCGTCCATTGGACCCTACAAAATCTCACTCCAATGTGTTTCGGAGGAGAAGATTACCGAGCCACTGAGGCTTCACCGCCAGGGGCATCCCATTCGCATCTGGGTTAACTCTTTTTTCATCCATCGTGCCCAGAAACAGGGTGATCGGCAAAAGCATCTGGTTGTGCGCAGACAGTTTCTTATGTTCGCCGTCGCTCATAAGTTTTGCTTCCGGATTTCTCCTTTGCCCTCCGTCCAGGAGTTGAGCGCAAGATACATTTCCGGCGACCAGCTTGAGTAATGAACGATGTGTCCATAACGACAGGTGCGACGACGGTAGGAGATACAATCGAGTTTCAACGATACCTAGACCATTGACCTGGAGATTTCTGTATCCTCAGCCACCGAACAATGGGCAAGACAACGATCAGAGAACATGAGTATCTCGCAAAAGAAACCATATCAGAAGAGAAGCTAAATGTAGACGTGCAGAGGACTCGGGTTCGTTTCGATAATTGACTTGGGGAACAAAGGCCGGGGTAAAATACAGTATCACTTATCTGGACAAGATCACTAGGAGTAAAGGGCCCATGTCAGCTACATAGTAAAGAGCTTAAGTTCCGACGTATTGGAAGACGGGAAGCGTGCGAACTTTGCGAACCAATGCTCTTCACCACTGTAATATCACTGCTACTGCATAGCCAACTGCTAGTAACCGCACAAACAGCTGGGACATCTCCGACATATTCTTTGTTCCTCAGCGTATCCATCGTCCGTGAAGCTGGAGCTTAATCCCCAGTGAAGAAGGGGAGACGCGGACGACACGGCGTCCACGCATCCAACTCCACTACTTGGTGCTATCGTCCATGCCAACGGAGAAATGAACGGAGCTCAACTTCAGGTCACCGTATTACTGTACTATTGTCGAACTCACTAATCAAGGCTCCTAATAATCTTGTCGTCGGGTCCACCGCGGTTTGTGACTCGCTACCCCAAAAAGGCGTTATTCTATTCCCTTGACCTGATCTGGCTATTCTGTACCAGCGTATAGGTATAAGTTTTTATTCTGTTTACCCTGTGGCCAGGTCCTATTGAATTGTGGCGAACGGGGTAGCGCTACTAAACACCCCCGATTGCCCCGAGTTACTGCGCTGGAACGATGATCGTCGTATGCCGATCAGTCCCGAGTAGGCGGTATTGAATGTCTTTGTCAACTCAATGGACTGTCGATCAAGGTGATTTTTCGAGGGCTGATTGCGCACAGCTTGACTCGGGGTCTGCCCAGCCTCCCAATTGAATGGACAGAGGGGCCTTCATGGGTGAGCATAAAAGCCCTCTAGTCCGCCTCGACTGACCCCCATCACCGGGTTTTCCACTTGCATTATCAGCCACGCAGTCTCTTCTCAGAAATTTTCACCACCACTATGTCACACCAGACCCCGTTGACGAAGCTCGAAGGTCCGTGATGATGGTTGCTTGGTGCAGTCGCGCTGATACCATTCATTTTAGGCATCACCATCGTGACATTTGGTAACCGCGACACCTGCAAGGCATTCGGCTATGCGCTCGCTTGTGCAGGTTCCCACGTTGCCATCCTCTACAGGTCGTCCGAGGAGGAACAAGAAGTATCCAAATTAATCAAAGAGATTCAGAATGACTTCCCAAACTTCAAAGTTCGCGTATGTCGTTTCTTTCTGCTTGTAGAATTTCTTATGTATATCTTGGATAGGCGTATCAGTGCGACCTGTGCGACATTGACAGGCTGGGCGAGACGTTGAAGCAGATTGAGGGCGCAAACGAGTTCGAGGGCGCCAAGATCACTGGTCTCATTGCCGTTAGTTCTCTGTTTTTGACTCTCCTGCTCCTCATCTAACACGCGCTCTAGGACGCGGACACTTCCGTCGTGGAGTCTGCCTTGAAGTTGTCTCACGATGACTTCCAGAGGGTATTTGATGCCAACGTCTATAGCGTATTTAACACCAGCCGAGCTGCCGCCCAGTACGAGTTCACGTTTTTATCCTACTCTGTCATGGTTTACGCATTTATTTTCAAGGCTGTGGGAGAACAATGGCAATCGTCGAGGCTCGATTGTAATCATTTCCTCGATGAGCGCTCAGATTGTCAACCAGCGTGCGAGCAACAAGGCATTGACCCAGGTCCGTTTACTGTTTCTTCTTCGTACACGACTCACCTCTTCTGAAGGCTTTTTACAACTCGTCCAAGGCTGCGGTCCGCCATCTCTCGAGGGCACTTGCTGCCGAGTGGGCTAACCGTCACATTCGCGTCAACACCGTCTCTCCAGGCTATGGTACGTCCTAATCCTCATTCGCGATCACAGGTGTTGAGGAACCCTCGCAGTGGAGAGCAAGGAGACCAAGACGGACGAGGAGACTCTGCGCCATCAGAGGGAGAATGTGCCCCTCGGCCGGTTCGCCAAGGTCAACCTCCCCCTTTTTTTTCGCGGCGGGATTCCGATACTGATCGGCTCCTTTTCGTTCAGCCCGAGGAGATCACTGGTCAGGTTTTGCTCCTCCTTTCGCCCTATGCGAGCTACATGACGGGTGGCGACTACGTCGTGGACGGGTGTGTCTCTCGCCTTGTTTACTGCTGCTGATACTGACCTCTTGGGACAGCGGCCAGCTCGTCTGGTAAATCGCTCGTCCGGTCCTGTAGACCGATGTAAGTTATAGAGTGCGAAATTAGTAGCAAGTGGTACGCACGTGTATTTTTATGGAGTGAATCGAGAAGTGTGTGTTGCGCAGTGTAAACGATTTAGAGAACCGTATCGGATCATGACTCATGATGGATTTGACACGTCACATTCTTGTTAGTCCCATGGGGTAAGTATCATATTGAGATAGCGTTCTGATGTAGAATAATGCTTCAAGGTACAGTAAGTGATTCGTCTGATACAGGGAGTAGAGGTTATGTTGATGTACAGTATCATGACATCTAGCAGCTTTCAGACCCGACTTGAACGAAAACGTTCCCAGTACAACGCGGGATGGCAACTTGGAGCGGAGCCAAATCGTCTCGACGTCCGCGCTTAAAATAATACAACCATCTCAGCGCTCTACAACGTGTGGCAACCCTCAACCCAAGCTCGATACTTGGTGCATCCTCTGGCATGTCCGTTCGAGGGTGTCCAAGTAACATCCTGCGTGGATGAAGGCTAGACTGGACGGAGAGATGTCTTGACATCGGGGACAACCAAGCCCACATCTGCTTCAATGTCCTTGTCATCCACGCCGTCAATGTGGGTGTGCACTGAGCGCGTCAGGGCGACTTGGACACCTCCGCTGGGGAAAAGCCCAGAAGGAGGGATGATCTGGTCTGCTGCGGACATTCGCGTACTGGCCTGCATCGCGAACCGTGATCGGCTACTCGTCACGATCGATCTAGTGTTGTTGTCTCCATGCGAGATACCCATGCCGACGCGGACGATAACGGACGAAAACTAAGGAGCGATAGTACACAGGAATATGAGCGTTGACGGTAGATGGGAACCATGATGAATGTGACATACCACGGCACCCTGAGTGAGGAGGAAGGGCCCTTGTTTAGCACTCATCACACTAAGTCTTCTAAGGACGTGCTTACAATTATCGGGGATAGCTAGAACAGGTAATAGATAAGGGTTGAGTCATCGCTGAGCAGGCACTATTTAGCTTACAGTGTTGAGGAAAATGAACATCGCGGGTGAATTACTGGCGTAGGTGACTATCATGACCACGAGCATTGATGAGTAGATGGAACCTATAGGGATTGTCGTTGGATTTAAAACAACACAACAAGTCACTCACCGGATTCAACTATGATAGCCACCAAACGAGCCAATTCGCCTTGTCTTCCCTTTATAAATGGTGCAACTGCTCTCTGAATATTCCAAATCCTTAGAGCGATAAGACCTTTGAACAATGAAGTATGAGATCAACCACATCAGACAGCAAAACCCACCTGTACACATGACATTCATAGTGAGGGTAATTGAATAGAAAACCTTGACCCGCACAGAAAGAGCATCTGTATACACATTTTCCCCTGGAATGATAAGGCTTAGCGTGTACACCCATAGGATCCCAATTGCTGTGTGTTCTCGAATGAGCAGTATTCTCACTAATAGGGAATAAGAATAAATACCGATATCGGCCAGGAACAGCAAGAAAGGAATGATGGCAATAAAGTAATTTCGACGCCATACAACGAAGGAACGATACAACTAGATCCACGTAAAACATATCGTCAGTAAGCATGCGAGAAACACTAGCTTACCATAAAGGCGTCCGATAGAACGGTGATTGCCACATACAGCGCACTCTTGAAGATGTTTAGCCAAGTGTCAAAAGTATTATAATATGTTACAGCGTAATCGGGCGTTGCCATGTTTGATGTGAAGGCGTCTATATTACGGGTGATGTCGACTACAAGGTGCTTCGGGTGTAAGAACGAGTCAGAAAACGAAGGGCTGGTATGTAACTGATTGACTCACTGCAGTCACAAGAACGTACAATAAGATAGCGGTTCCAAGGAGGTAGTCATTCCGTTGAGATTGTCTCCGTCGCAATACTTGAATGCACTGTATGAAAATTAACACATAGATACCTGGATCTCGCTTTGAGGTGATGATGATGACGATTCGATCACGACTCACCGTACGAAAGTGACTCCAAGAAGACACCGATGAGTTCGGCCTTTGGCAGTGAGAGCGACATGGTGGATGGAAGCGTCTCAGAGCCTCATGCAGAGGGGGTGAAAGGGCAAACGCGGCACATTGACATGTGGTCTAATATGAAGGTCGCACTATGCACAGTCTCACGCCTTTCTGATTGGGCCTTACACGGGAACCGGTCAATCGCCGTCTGGAGCATCAACAAGTGCCTGAATACACGAATAAATCCATACTCACGGAGTTGGGGTTGACTCGAAGAGCCCGTTCAATATGCGTTGGAGGCACACATTCCATATGGGCGCGCCTACCCACACACGTGGTTGAGCCATTGGACCATCAGCCAGGCTGGAGAAGGTAAGCACACATTAGTACATTACAGACGGTACGATGGAAAAAGGACACCTACTAAGCAAATTTCACACTTTTGTACGATGAGCCTGTGCTCCCTGCAGAGCGCTTATCATAAAACCGGGCCATGTACCTCGGGGACTGTGCTGTACCCTTTTGTCTGGCGCCCGTCAACGCACCAAGGCACGCAGGTTCGGTGACAGGTTTTCGGGCTCCGACGTCGGGAGCTTCTTAAGGCAGTCTCGGAGACTCTGCCTCTTGATCCGCTCCCGCAACGTCGGCTGGGTTTCGCGGTTATCTTTTTCGCTTCTTTATCTTATCTTGCCGTTGATGCCTCCCCGTCGCACTACCCGTGCAGCCTCGGCTGCTCCTGCTGTTGCAGGCTCTCCCTTGGCCGATCCCACTGTGGATACAAGGGTTGGGACTCCTGCTCCTTTGGTTGCTTGGGACCTCTCCTCCCCTATTTCTCCTATTCTTGAGGGGTCTTCTCCCATTCCTCCTGCCTCTCCAAGCCCCTCTGGGGAGCGTATTGTCCTTACTCAGGCTGCTTCTCTGGCGGAGAATGTGCCTAATGTGGTCCTAGAACCCCCTTCAGAGGAGGGTGCCCCTGTGCAGGAACTGCTTACTCCCCCTGCCCGCAGTTTGGGAGTGCACCTTCGCTCAGGTGGTTCTTCTGGTCCACCCTCTGCTCCCCCCAAGAAACGGCGTGCTCGTGGGAAGGCTCGGGCCGTGGAGCCACCTTCCCCTGGTGGCGATGCCATTGGGGATGCTGACGTCATTCCCCCAATCAGGTTACCTCCGGCTCGTCCTCCTCTCAGTGAGGTGCTTGCACGCCTCTCCTCTACACTTCCAGCTACTGCTCCAGCTGGTCCTCCGCCCTCAGACTTTTACAGGTCTGCCATTTTCTCCTTTGCCTCCAAGGGTCTGGACCTTGGAGACCCAGGGGCGTTAAATCAGCTCCATGGTGTCCTCCAGGAGGTCGCCCCAGGTGTGGATTTCTCAGATTTCCTGGTGGTTCCCTCCACTCCACCCCCCTTAGGCAAGTTCCCTCCAATATTCTCTCTTCGTGAGGTTCTTCCTCCTCACTTTGCTTCGTCATCGGGGTTTTGCCATTGCCTGCCCACTTCCTTTCTAGGCTGCCTTTCCCATGGCGGCTTTTCCTTTCCCTTCCTCTCTTCTCCTTCTGACTCCCTTCTGTCAGATCTTCCGAATCCAAACCAGAGGGCACTTCTTCCTGCCTTTAACTCATCATCCACTTCTTCCACCCCTCGCACCTTACCTGATAATCCCGTGATCCTGGATGGCTTTGACCTACCATTTCCTGCCAAGGTTATCTCGGCGCTGAAAGCCAACTGGATTGTCCACATTCCTTTGACGGCCCTGACCAACCGTGCAATCGCCACTGCCTCCTTCACTGCACGAGAGGACTCAGGTCATGCTCTGTTTGTCAAAGAAGGCCAGCTCTCCCTCGCCTCTTCTAAGTTCTCCTCCAAGGATGAAAGCTCCCTGACAGCTCAAGAGTGGCTTCATGCCTTTCCTCGTCTTGTCGAAGCAATTCGCCGCCACCTTCCTGGCGATTCTGCTCACCGCATTGCAGAAGCTTGGTCCACTCACTTTACTCGTTTGGCACGCCGTCCAGATTTCTTTGAGCTTTTTCATCTTGTTCTATGCTATGACATTCGCCTTCGCATCCACTACATTGATCCAAAATGTGGCATCGACCCCTCAGTCTGGCAGGATGATGTCTGGCGCCAGATCGTTGACGCATACCACACTGGTACTCAACATCTCCTCCCAGGCATGGCTGGGATCACACCTCCAAAACCTGCATCGTTTTTTCTGTCGTCCGCCCCATCCCGGGGCTCCCAATCCTCTTCTGCAGCCTCCGGCACTCCTGCCTCAGGTGGTTCAGGCACCATTGGTGCAGGTTCCCGCTCTGCCATGCCACATCACTGCATCTTCTGTGGTGCCCCTGGTTGCAAGAAACAAGCCTGTGGCCTCACCAAAACAGCTTTCCTTTCCTTTGTCAACGGGGCCTGGCAAACGGCTCAAGGTCAGCAGGTTTGCTTCTGCTTCAACGGTCGGGGATGTGATGTCTCCACATGCCCCCACCTTCATGCATGCTCCCGCTGTGGTGCATCCCACTCAGCTCAATCTTGCGGTGTCTAATGGCTTCCTCCCAATCGTCACCCCTTTTCTCTGGGAGGGTTGGGCAAAGCTGTTAGGAGAGTGTGGTGCCTTGGAAGAATTTGCAGATGTTCCGCACGGTATCCGTTTTGGCTGGCGCATTGGTGTGCCTGATTCGTTTATTCAAGTTTCTTCTTATACTCCTGACAATCACCGCTCTGGTGTTGAGCATCTCGATTTCATTATTTCGTATATTGAGTCTGAACTTCAGGCCAAACGTTACTCTGGTTTGTCCTTCCCTTTCATTCTCTCATTTTCTCATGGGCCCAGGTCCATTTTCCCCTGGTCGTCTAGAATCCATCATTGGCCCTTTCCGTACTGGTCCCTTGGGTGTTGTTCCAAAACCTGGGAGTTCCAAATTTCGGCTCGTCCAAGATCATTCCTATCCTCGCAACCATCCTGGTATCCCATCTCTCAACTCTCTCATCGATCAATCTGTTTTTAACATCGACTGGGGTACATTCGGTGATTGTTGGCTGCTGGTTGCCAAGGCCCCTCCGGGTTCTCAAGCAGCAATCTTTGATGTTGAAGCAGCCCACCGTCGCTCCCCGATAGCCCCAGAGGACCAACATCTGGCATGCGTCAAGGTCACTGTCAATGGCATCGATCGCATTTACATTGACCACTGTGCCTGTTTCGGCTGCGCAAGTTCCAGCCCCCTCTTTGATCGTCCGGGTAATGCTATCATCCCAATCTACTTGCACCACGGCGTCAATGACATCGTCCACTGGGCCGATGACTATGTCTTCTTTCGTTATCCTTCTTCAACCCAGAATCCAGATGGCTCTTGGCCTTTTTCATTTGATGAGAAACTTGTCTTCGATGTGGCAGCGAAACTCGGCTGGCCCTGGGCTCCCGAGAAACACGTTCCCTTCAATTCTCTGTTTGCTTATCTCGGTTTCTCTTGGGATCTTGTCAACAAAACTGTCTCCATTCCACTCAAGAAGCGCCAAAAGTACCTCGATCGCATCTCTACCTGGCTGCCTGGCACCTCTGTTTCCCTCAAGGATTGTCAGAGCGTGGTAGGTTGTCTGCAACACTGCACCCTCGTGCTCTCCGATGGCCGCTCCCACTTGCCTTCTATGTACAAACTGGTTTCTTCCTTCAAGGATCCTACCAACCCCTTCATCCGTCATCGGGTTCCCTCAACTGTCCTCAACGACATCACCTGGTGGAAGGAAGTCCTGAGCGCAGAATGGTGCGGTTGCTCCATCGCCTCTCCCTCCTCTCCACTCCCTCATCGCATCTTTGTTGACGCTTCCACCTCATTTGGTATCGGCTTTCTCTTCGACGGTCTTTGGCTTGCCTGGTCTCTTCTGCCAGGCTGGCAGTCTGATGGGCGTGACATTGGTTGGGCAGAGATGGTCGCCATCGATCTCGGCCTCCGTACTCTGGTCCACTCGGGCTTCAAAAACTGCCACCTCCGTTTCCACTCAGACAACAAGGGCGTTGTTGGTGCCCTCAAGGCTGGCAGATCTCGTAATTCTGCTCAAAACGAAATCCTTCGCCGAATCGTCAGTACCTTTCGGGATTCTGGAATCTGGTTGTCAGTTGAGTGGGTTAAGTCAGAAGATAACCTTTCGGACTCTATCTCGCGCGGTGTTTTTCCTTCGTCTTCCCGCTTTGACAGGCCTCCTCCCCTTCCTAGTTACTTGTCTCGCTTCGTTAGTCTAGCCTAGAAGTTCATGTTGCAGAATTCCAAACCCATCCTTGCTTCCTTCCTCATCCGGTGTCCACATCCTTCACCCTCATCAATGGCAATCTCCACCCCCACTGCCCACTCTTCACCCTCGGCTGGGCTCTCTCTCTCTTCAAATGCCACAGCAAGAATCCGGTTCGCCCTGGACCATGCCTGGGCCGACTCCACGCTCCTTAAGTATCGTACTGTTGTTTCCGACTTCCATGCATTCTGTGACAAGGAAAACGTGCCGATGCGTCGCCGTCTCCCAGCGGATGAAACCACTCTGTGTGCATTTGCAGCCTCCCGCGTCGGCTCCCTGGCGGGCAGCACTGTTCAAAACCACCTGGCAGCCCTCAAGGCTTGGCACGTCTACAACAATGCTCCCTGGCTCGGCGGGCCCAGACTACGCTACGTCGTCAACGGGGTCGCAAACCTCGCCCCACACTCCTCCTCTAAGGCCCCCCGTCCCCCCATTTCACGCTCCATGCTCCTGACACTGGCTAGTGCGCTTGACCTTTCTGATGCCTTTGATGTTTGCTGCCTCGCTGCAGCCTGCTGTGCGATGTGGGGTCAGATCCGCCTAGGTGAAATCCTCTCTCCTTGGGAACGCTCCTTCAAACCACTCTCGGTTGCCTGCCGCCACCATCTTTCTCCTGCTTTCAACTCGAACGGCTCCCGCAAATGTCACCTGCCCTTCACCAAGGTTTCAAAATCACGAGGCGAGGACATCGTTCTTTGCCGCCAATCGGACTCCTCGGACCCCATCGCTGCATTAGACCTACACTTTTCAATCAATCGTGTACCCCCAAATCTCCCTATTTTCTCTTTCTTTTCTGACTCGGGTTGGCGCTGCCTCACCCGTCGTAAGTTCCTTGCGCGCTGCAACTCTATTTGGCGTTTTCACAACATTCCAACCTCCTCCGGTCATTCCTTTCGCATTGGAGGTACTACAGAGTTCCTTCTGGCTGGTGTTCCCCCCGATGTAGTCAAAGCCTTGGGCCGTTGGTCATCAGACGCCTTTCTTTGCTACTGGCGATCTCTCGAACTTCTTGCCCCTCTTCATGTAGAACTTCTCTCTCCGCCTTCTCGGGGTGGGCAGGGTGCGCCCGTTTCGTCGCATTCCCGCGGCGTCGCCTTCTCGTCTGGGCCGGTCTTGTCGTCTCCGGTTCCAAGCGCACCCCGGTCCAGCAGCCAACTGTCCTGTTGACGTGTCTACTCCTTTCGGTCACGTGACCAACACGCGCCGACAGGCCAGCGCTGTCTGCCAGCCCCCCCCAAACCTTGGAAGGCCTATCCATTTCATCTCGTATCATCTCTCTCCTTCACCTCGACGCGAACAGTCCGAAACAGGCTGTGCTTGTACTAGCCTAGAGTGGTGTAACACTGATGGAGATTGTCGATAGCCTGGAGGACTGTACATTTCAACCTGCAGAACTCAGTAGTAGGAGGTGGTGACGAAATGGACCCGTAGCAACAGACATCTCGACATCTTACATGTGCGAAAGTTTTTACTTAAAACAAACACGACATCGGCAAATTTAAAGATGCGCGCTTGGCAATGGTATTATCCGCTTCTGGCAGAGATGTGAAATCACTGCAGACATAGGTTCGCACTGGTCCCAGCCATCAGAAGCCCTGTCAACCGACATCCCCCTTACTCTGTCGCTCCTTTCTACTACACATCCTACTGCAAGTATTACCCCCAGGTTTACCTATAACCGGAAGACATTGTCCGAAGTAGCCCGGGAATTCCCTAGCCCGATCAAGTTTCAGTATCACACTTCTTTTCTTCTGCCACGTCCGATGTTCTCTGCTTCAGGATGATCTACCATCCCTACGGTGCATCCTCTAGCTATCTCTATGCTAACTCAGAGGTGAGACGTCCCTTCCTCACTCTCTTTACCGGGAGGCTTGAGGCATCAATCAGGGTGAACGGTACAGCAAAAACGCCTATGGTACATCACCAACCTATCCCTCGTCTCAATGTCTCCACAGTTTTGTGCCTGTGAGCGCTGAATTCCAGTTCTGGCCGGTCCAGACCCCTGACGCATGTCGTCAGAGATTCTCTACCGATTCAACCCTCCTTTCACAGATTGGCGGGATGGAAAGCACTGATAGGAACATGGGTGGAGGGAATCCGTATTTATCGAATGACCAGTTGTCATACACACCGACAAACCTCTCGGTGGGTAACTTTTTGCAAATCAACTGTCGTTCTTACCGAATCATTCCGAATCCCATAGATACGGATCTGGCGAGCGCTAAAAGAGCTGGCAAGTGTGGCCAGATATCAGCTTTCGTTATTTTCGTGGCCCAACCTGAAGCTACGCCGTGCCCGATCCCGGAGTCATAGAACAAAAAACGGTCCAGGCAAGCAGCATCCCCTGTACATTGTGTTCGTGACCGACCTTCATCACTTTAGTCTTCTAGTTTACTTTCTCATATCAGTAGAGTGTTATCTGTCCTCATCTCTTGTCACATCTCATGTTTCCTGCACTTGACACACCCAATCGTACTGTAGGCTCACTTTCAATAAGATTTATCTTCTTGGCTCTAGATTGATCGTCCTGGGGGAGATTCCTTGGTGAGTGCTTCAAGAATGTATCCAGTGTATCTATCCGCTTGAGGCTCTTCCCTGTGCAGGACGATCCTACCTTGTCGCACACCCTGATAGATTTTAATGTTCTCCCATATACAAACTCCGGATGTGCTATACTTTGATCCCCGGCACCGCTATAATACCCTTTAGCCAAGACTTTACTTCTGGTGATTACAAGGTTCAGGAGATTCAAATGCAGATCCCAGTCTTATCTGCGAAGTCACGGTTCTGAACTGATACATGACTAACAGTCTCATCGGCATGCATGCCGACATTTTCTTATGAAGTCAGCCAGTCAGCCTTTGAATCGAGTTTAGAAAGATTTCACGCAAGCGTTATGATCAATCATTAGTCAGGTAGGCTCATCGGGAGCCCCCCCTATCCGTGTTTGTGTTCATTTACTTCTAATCTTTCCGCCTTCCGTCCATCATGTCTCATACTGGTGACACTCAGGACAGCGAGCGAGTCCTTCCCGACTCTGTCAATGCGATGCTCGAGGATTTGGGGAATACCGAGTACATCCATGCTGTACTTGACCTCGCAGACCCTTCGGTCGCTTCTCCAAGCCGGACAGAACCTCGGCAGCTTCAGGGACGCAACCGTCGACCTCATGCAGCGTCCTGTGTCTCTCATGTTGATCTGGACTACTTCGATCCACGAGGGGTTGGTGCACTACGACACACGTTGAGTAGGATGTCCACAGCGCCGAGTGAGCGGACCCAATTAGGACCCCCCGAAGAGCCCGAGGAGGTGGGCGGGGCGTTCGATTTTGAGGCAGTTTTAAGGGATGTACTCAGAAGGTGCGACATAATGTCACTCTTTTTAGTATTATACCCGACCCAGACTGCAGGCGCTATGAGGCTGACATCAAGTCACGCGACCTTGGGGTGTTGTTCGATGGGCTACGCGTGGTCGGGAAAGGCGCTTCGTCGTCGTTCCAAACCAACCTTGGTTCGAGCTTAAACCCGATCAACATCCTGCGTGGCGTGCAGGACCTCCGACATCCCCACCTTCGTGACATCATAAGTGGCTTCCAGGGTGTTGTTCGCCCAGGGGAGATGCTTCGTACGTTTATCTACAAATGAGGGTGATCTAGTGGCTGACGACATGGCCAGTTGTTCTCGGCAGGCCGGGATCAGGGTGCTCTACCTTCCTCAAAGTATTGGCCAATCGACGCGATGAATTTCACGCCATTGAGGGGGATGTTTTCTACAACTCCTTTTCTCCAGAGGATATTCGCCTTCATTATCGAGGGGACGTACAATATTGCCCAGAGGACGATGTACATTTCCCGACATTAACTGTCGAACAAACAATCGGCTTCGCCGCTAAAACACGTGTTCCTCGGGCGCGTGCTCAAGGAATGTCGCGCAAGGAATTTTGGATGCAAATCACGGATATCTTGATGACCTTGTTTGGCTTGCGGCATGTGAAAGACACCCCACTCGGAGATGCTGCATTACGAGGGGTGTCTGGCGGGGAGAAGAAACGGGTGTCCATCAGTGAAGTGTTGGCTACGAGAAACTTGTTGGCCTGTTGGGATAAGTATGTTTCGATCTTCTCCAACATTCCGGAAGTTCAATTTATTCTGCAGCTCGACGCGTGGATTGGATGCGTCTACCGCCGCCGAATATGTACACGCTTTGCGAATCGCAACCAACCTCTTGAAAATCACCACTATTGTTTCGATTTATCAAGCAGGCGAATCGCTCTATGAGATGTTCGACAAGGTTTGCCTGATCTACGAAGGTCGAATGGTCTACTTTGGTCCTGCGAACGAGGCGAGGCAATACTTTATCGACATGGGATATGAGCCAGCGAACCGGCAAACAACTTCTGACTTTCTGGTGGCCGTTACCGATCCGGACGGACGGCAGGTTCGGGATGGCATGCGTGGAGTTCCTTCAACTTCAGAAGAGTTTGAGCGCTTCTATCGTCAATCGTCGACCATGCAGGGGAATTTGGAGGACATGGCATCTTTTCGGGAACAATATGTCGGGAAGCCAGACCTGAAGAGCGCATTCCATGAAAGTGCCACGGCCGAGCATGCGCGACACGTGCAGAAAAAGAGCCCGTACACGATATCCATCCCTATGCAGATTCGAAGTGTAATGGGCAGGCGAGTTCAGATACAGTCTGGCGCAGTTTCGCTCCTCATCATTAATACCTGGTAAGACTCTTGTACTCTGCCATGCACCTTTATTAACAACGCTTTAGCGTGTTCATCCTGCAAGCCGTCATTCTTGGAACGACTTTCCTGCAGCTGTCAACAAACACAACAGCGTTCTATTCTCGTGGTGGCGTTTTATTCTTGTCAGACAGTTTGCATTCTTTTCGTCTTGTTCTGACGGGGTTAACAGTGCCGTGTTCTTTCCTGCGCTCTTTGCGATGTCAGAAATACCCTCCCTCTTTTCACTGAGGCCGATCCTTCAGCGCCACCAGAAGGCGGCCATGTATCACCCATTCGCTGAGGCGATTTCACTTACCCTAGTTGATGCGCCCGTTACATTCACTATCATCTTACTGTTTAGCATCGTCTTATACTTTTTGGTTGGGCTTCAGCGTACCGCAGGACAATTCTTGTGCGTACACGCATCCTGCTCCGTGCTTCTGCTGATGTATGAACTCTGTAACAGCATATTCCTCTTATTTGAGTTTGTCACCGCCCTTTTGGCGAAAGCCCTGTTTCGCAGCTTAGCAGCGGCCTTCAAATCGGAGGCACCGGCTCAGGCTTTTGCGGGAATTCTGATATTGGTGGTATCGCTGTACAGTTAGTGCCCTGACTTTATCCTTTCAACCAACGTCCTCATGCATTTTCATTAGCCGGCTACATTATACCACAACCATCCATGATCGGTGCTCTTCGGTGGATTACCTACATCAACGCGAGTATTCCGGCCCCATTTATTGCACATATGCTCAAAGAAAATCATAGCCGATTAGATATTCCTTTGAATCCCTCATTGTGAATGAGTTTCATACCATCGACGGGTTTTGTGGGACGCTTGTTCCAAGCGGCCCACTATATGCATCATTCCCTGACAGCAATAAGGCGTGTACGACTGTCGGTTCTCAAACCGGAAATCCTTTCGTCGATGGGAACCGCTTCGTGTCACTCTCGTTTGGCTACTCATATAGCCACCTGTGGAGGGTATGTTGCAGTTTTTTTCGTCCCTCTAGCTAACCTCGTGTTATTGTAGAATTTTGGAATCGTAGTCGCTTTCGCCATCTTCTTCGTGATTCTTCTTCTCGTCTTTACTGAGTTCAATACGAGCCTGGCTGGTGCCACATCCGTTATACTTTTCAAGCAAGGCTCCAAGGCTCCGACTGTCGGAAGCGTGACAACTCGTGATTCCAATCCGGACGAGGAGAAGACACGAATCGCCAGTTCCTCCCAGTCAGAATCCGACACGCTCAAGGAGAATAAGGAGGATGTTCGAAAGGCGCTGGAGGACCAACCTAGGATGAAGAATACGTTCACCTGGCAACACATGTACTACCAAGTTGCGGGTAGGCGCCTTCTAAACGATATCTCTGGTTATGTCGCACCAGGAAAACTCACCGCACTCATGGGTGAATCTGGCGCGGGCAAGGTATGTGTATCGCGATTCTATATATATGGCTGATTCGTTGACGACGCTTGCTTTCCCTTCTTTTACTTTGAAGACCACCCTCTTGAACGTGTTGGCTGAGCGCACCGAAACAGGCGTCGTTTCGGGAACTCGATTCGTGAATGGACATGCTCTCCCTCCCGATTTCCAGTCTCAGACGTACGTGGCTTGTTCTGCCCTCGGGTCGTGCTAAACCGAAGCTTTCGTTAGCGGTTACTGCCAGCAGACCGACACGCACCTCGAGACGATGACAGTCCGGGAGGCGTTGCTGTTCTCGGCGAAGTTACGCCAGCCGTTTAGTGTCCCGATAGCAGAGAAAGAAGCATAGTGAGCATTCGTCAGTCTCGAGGAGGTATGACGTTTATGGCGATTCTTCCAGTGTCGAGAGGTGCTTGAAGATGTGTGGTCTGGAATTCTACAGGGACGCGATCGTGGGGTCACTTGGGGTGGAAATGAAGAAGAGAACGACGATTGGAGTTGAACTAGCTGCCAAGGTGTGTGCAATCTTCCATGAAATGGCTCAGCATTACGAAACAACACTTTGTAGCCAAAGTTGCTGTTGTTTTTGGATGAACCTACTTCTGGT
>JBBPUD010000114.1:0-10999 GCA_038094475.1 Phylloporus aff. rhodophaeus | reverse complement strand
TTCTGGTTTAGACTCACAGAGCGCATGGGCGATTATCTCATTCCTACGAGATCTAGCGGATAATGGACAAGCGATTCTCTGCACGTGAGTTCATCTCGCCAGTTCCTATATACGATTCATTGACGTAAGACACTGCTTAGTATCCATCAGGTTGGTTACATTGGCGCCTTTGGACCAGCCATGTTCACGTGTTCGATATAGCCATCTGCTGAGCTTTTCCAAGCCTTTGACCGGCTGCTCTTGTTGCGAGCGGGAGGTGAAACTGTCTATTTTGGTGATCTCGGACCTAGTGCCACGACTCTCATCCACTACTTTGAAGGAAACGGATCGCGGCCATGTGGGGCCGAAGAAAATCCGTACGTCTAGTTGATCACTTACAGATCAGAACGTAATGTCTCACTGCTTTCAACAGAGCCGAGTTCATTCTCGATGTCATTGGTGCTGGTGCAACGGCCACTAGCGTGGTGAATTGGCACGATATCTGGACCAACTCTCCCGAGTCAACGCTTGTTCACAATGAAATTGATTCGATCATCACTGAGGGGCAGAATGCGCCGCCTGTGATTGCTACCATTCATTCTGGGTTCGCGACGTCCTGGCCCTATCAAGTGTGGCAGCTATTCGCCCGCAACCTCGCGCACTATTGGAGAAGTCCGACGTACTTGATGGCCAAGATGACGCTGAACATCATCGGCGGACTGTTCATTGGGTTCACCTTTTTCAAACGCAACGACTCCCTTGAAGGCACACAAAATAAGCTTTTTGTGAGAATTAATCTTTGCGTAATCAGCGTGTTACACTAGTGCTGACACTGGGATCTAATTAGGCGGTATTTATGGCGTTAATTCTGAGCGTCCCACTCGCGAATCAGCTCCAGGTCGTGTTCCTAAACATCCGGGACGTATACGAAATTCGAGAACGTCCAAGCAGAATCTATTCTTGGCCAGCGCTCGTGACCTCTCAAATCCTCGTGGAGATTCCCTGGAACATTCTCGGATCGACGCTTTTCTATCTTTGTTGGTATTGGACTGTCGGGTTTCCGACAGATAGGGGCGGTTTCACATACCTTCTCCTCGGAATTCTCTTTCCAATTTACTACACCACTATCGGGCAAGCCGTCGCTTCGATGAGTCCCACTGCGGAAATCGCCGGAATTTTGTTCAGTTTTCTCTTCTCGTTCGTCTTGACCTTTAACGGCGTCGTTCAACCGTTTTCACAACTTGGTTGGTGGCAGTGGATGTATAGAGTCTCGCCCTATACATACCTTATCGAGGGATTGGTGTCCCAGAGTAAGCTATTGGAATTATCTTTCTTGATTGACGTACCAACCCCGCGCACAGTTCTATCTGGACAGTCCGTTCAATGCTCCGCCGAAGAGTATGCCGTGATCCAGCCTCCCACTGGCTTCTCATGCGCGTCTTACCTTGACTCGTTTGTTTCGAGTGCAGGCGGGTACCTCCAAAACCCAGATGCGGGTTCAGATTGCTTGTACTGTTCTGCCAGCACGGCCGACGCATGGCTGTACCAAAAGTTTAACATTCAGTATGCACATCGGTGGCGGGACGTGGGCTTGTTTTGCGCGTTTATCGTGTTCAATGTGCGTCTGTCGTTATCCCGGCGCGCTTGGCTGACGGCATGCAGATTTGTGTCATGTATGTGTTCACGTATCTATTCCGTATTCGGTCGTATGGGAAGGCCAAGGCGATCACCAATCGTTGGATTTCATACGTACGGCGCGTGTTGACGCCGTTCAAGAGGAGGAAGGAAGATAAGCGAGAAGAGGAGCGAGAAGAGGACTGGTGACTTTTCGATGAGTCAGCGTCGTTGAATCCGTCTTTGTAATACATAACTTGTAGTTTTTAGTTTGGTTAGTAATTTTAATCTCTCGTCTTACCTCGTGGCATGATTTACTTTCGTTGTTGTGATGACATCACCCACTTTGGCATGACAACAAGAGTTTACATCATCTTGACAGCACCCACGTCCAGTTTCGCGAAAATTGCGCAGCGCACAAGGCTTTTGGTTGCTCGATCTAAAACGCGGTAGGATTATACTAGTAGTAAGTCGTGCATAACAACAGTTAACTACTGCCGCTAGGGACCCACATCAAGTCAAATCTGCAGCTTGTATCAGTCCCATGCCCAGCTGACTCGCCGGCGCTGTTCCGAGTCATCGGGAAATATCTGTTGGAATGGTGACATGATCTAGGGCCGAGTTTTTGCGCGCATCCCTGAGACCGAATTTCACCTACAGAACCTTCTTAAAGGTTGACCCGTGGTGTAGGTGAATTCATCCTCACTCATGACAGAGCCCTGCGGAGCTGACTGAGGGTCTACAGGAGCCGCAGGATCTACATGGCAGGTGACGCATGCGTGGCATTGCACAGGCACGCAGTGCCACATTAAAGATAAGTCGGCAGGGTATATGCCGATCGACGCGCGTTCCAAATCAGTTGCACGCATCTTTAGCCCTTTCACGCAAACCTATGTAGTCAGCGGCCTTATCCACCGATTTGGCGGGACGTCAAGTAGTAAGCTCGGTTACCTCAAACGTTGCAATCAGCTTGGCACAGGTTCCCGGTGAATATATAACCTGGTGCCTCCAACCTATTCGTTAACTAGTACTATTCCCCTTCTATCATGCCCAACAACGACGACGCTCAGGACAGCGTTGAACAAGTCCTTCCAGATGCCGCCGATACGATACCGGAAGATATAGAGAAGGATCCTCGGATTGGTCAAGGACCCGACTCTCCCACAGTGTCTTCTGTCTCTCGCACTGATCTGGATTATTTCGATCCCCAAGGGATAGGAGAACTACGGCGCACATTGTCTAGGGTATCCACGACTCTAAGTGAGCGAACACAGATCGCAGATCCGACCGAGAAATCTCTGACTGGGAAGGCGGATGCGTTCGATTTTGAGGCCGTTTTACGGGACATGCTTAAAAAGTACCTCATAACATCTCCCTTCATACGTCTCATGCTTGACTGGGAATTCTATTTGCAGATGCGATGAAGCCGACATCAAATTCCGCGAGCTTGGAGTGTTGTTCGATCAGCTCCGTGTGGTCGGGAGGGGTGCTGCATCGTCATTCCAACCCACGCTCGGCTCGCAGCTGAATCCGCTCGGCATTGCGCAGGCCATACAGGAACTCCGACATCCCCACCTTCGCGATATTATAAGTGGTTTTCAGGGTGTTGTTCGCCCGGGCGAGATGCTGCGTACGTTGTTACCAAAATTAAATCGACCTACAAACTGACATATGATCAGTTGTGCTTGGCAGGCCGGGCTCAGGGTGTTCCACCTTTCTCAAAGTATTAGCAAATCAACGCGACGAATTCCATTCTGTTGAGGGGGAGGTTCACTACAACTCGTTCTCCCCCGAGGACATTCGTCTTCACCACCGTGGGGATGTCCAGTATTGCCCCGAAGATGACGTACACTTTCCAACGTTAACTGTCGAACAAACAATCGGCTTCGCTGCGGGAACACGCGTTCCCCACGCACGTACTGAAGGAATGTCACGCGACGAATTCCGAACGAAAATTGCGGACATTTTGATGACGTTATTTGGCTTGCGACACGTCAAGGACACGCCGGTCGGAGATGCTGCGTTGCGAGGCATCTCTGGTGGACAGAAGAAAAGAGTATCTATTAGTGAGGTATTGGCTACGAGGAACTTGCTGTCCTGTTGGGACAAGTACGTCTCAAGCTTTTCTGATGTCTGTGGTATTCACTTGTTCTACAGTGCGACACGTGGCCTGGATGCGTCAACCGCTGCTGAATATGTCAATGCTTTGCGAATCGCTACCAATCTGCTGAGATTGACCACCATTGTTTCACTCTATCAAGCAGGGGAGTCGCTCTACGAGATGTTTGACAAGGTTTGCCTGATCCATGAAGGCCGAATGATCTATTTCGGTCCTGCGAACGAGGCGAGGCAATATTTCATTGACATGGGGTACGAACCGGCCGACCGACAAACGACTTCCGACTTTCTAGTGGCCGTCACAGATCCAAACGGGCGTCGGGTTCGTGATGGTATGCACGGGGTTCCTTCGACTGCGGAGGAATTCGAGCAATATTATCAGAAATCGTTGGCCCTGCGAAAGAATCTGGAAGATATGGCGTCTTTCCGAGAACAATATGTGGGAAAGGAGGACCTGAAAACCTCGTACCTTGAAAGTTCCACCGCCGAGCGTGCGAGGCACACGCCGAAGAAGAGCCCGTACACGATATCCATCCCGATGCAAATCCGTAGTTTGATTACCAGGAGAATCCAGATACAATCCGGCGCTGCTTTACCCTTGGTTATAAACGCTTGGTAAGGGTCTTGCGCTTGATTGCATTTTTTTGGTTAATAGCCCTTTAGCGTATTCATCCTGCAAGCCGTCATAATGGGATCAATCTTTTTGCAGCTGTCGACAAACACAACAACATATTATTCACGCGGTGGGGTTATATTCTTGTCAGTCCCTGTCACTCTTATTTTTCCATCTTCTGACATTTTGTAGCGCTGTGTTCCTGCCCGTACTCTTTGCAATGTCGGAGATACCTTCCCTTTTTTCCATGAAGCCGATCCTTGAGCGCCACCGGAAGGCAGCCATGTACCACCCATTTGCAGAGGCGATTGTACTCACTCTGGTCGATGTGCCAATTACGTTCACTATGATCTTGTTGTACAGCATCGTCCTATACTTTATGGTCGGCCTTCAGCGTACTGTGGGGCAATTCTTGTGCGTAAACGCATGCTTTTTCGTTCTTTTACTCAAGCATGGTTTCCGTGACAGCATATTCTTCCTATTTGAGTTCGTGACTGCGACTTTAGGGAAAGCCCTGTTTCGGAGTCTAGCGGCCGCGTTCCAAACAGAAGCACCAGCTCAAGCATTGGCCGGAATTGTCGTATTGGTGATATCCCTTTACAGTCGGTGCTTCATCTTTTGTAGAATGGAGGGATTACTCATCTTTCCGATTAGCTGGTTACATGATCCCTCAACCATCCATGATTGGTGCACTGCGTTGGATCACCTATATCAATGCAAGTACTCTTACTGTCCTGAATGCAAACATGCTGAAGGGGAGAACTAGCCAATCAGATATTCATTTGAGTCCCTTATGGTGAACGAGTTTCACACCATTGACGGGTACTGCGGGTCGCTCGTTCCGAGCGGCTCACAATACGCATCGTTCCCTATTAGTAACAAAGCGTGCCCGACCGTTGGGTCCCAATCGGGTAACCCATATGTCGACGGGAATAGCTTCCTGTCTCTCTCGTTTGGCTATTCCTACAGTCACCTTTGGAGGGTAAGTCATGGTCCTGTATTTTCTTCTAGCTAATCTTGAATCATATCAGAACTTTGGAATTGTCATCGCATTCGTAATCTTCTTCATCATGGTCCTCGTCATCTTTACCGAGCTCAACACAAGTCTAGCCGGCGCAACGTCGGTTGTACTGTTCAAGCAAGGCTCAGAAGCGTCTACCGTTCAGAGCACAACGCCAGACGAAGAGAAGGCAAACGTTCCTGGGATTGCACGATCGGAGATTGATGCACGCAGAGAGGACAGGGAGAGCGTTCGGGAAGCGCTGGAGGACCATCCTAGAATGAAGGATACATTCACTTGGCAACATATGTACTACGAAGTCCCAGGGAGACGCCTTCTGAACGATGTCTCTGGCTATGTTGCACCAGGAAAACTCACCGCACTCATGGGTGAATCTGGCGCGGGCAAGGTATGTGTATCGCGATTCTGCATATGACTGGTTCGTTGACGACTCGCGCTTTCTTTTTCTCCATAGACCACCCTCTTGAATGTGTTGGCTGAGCGCACCGAAACCGGCGTTATTTCGGGGACTCGACTTGTGAACGGACATGCTCTCCCTTTCGATTTCCAGTCTCAGACGTACGTGACTCGCCCTGTCCTTGGCTCGTGCTAGACTGAACTCTTTGTCAGCGGTTACTGTCAGCAGACCGATACACATCTGGAGACGATGACAGTCCGAGAGGCGCTGTTATTCTCGGCGAAGCTACGCCAGCCCTTGAGCGTTCCGTTGGCCGAGAAAGAAGCCTAGTAAGCTTTTATTTAAACTTCTAGCCATATCGGTCTCAATGGCGATGTTTAGTGTCGACAAATGTCTGAAGATGTGTGGTTTGGCAGCCTATAGAGACGCAATTGTGGGCTCGCTTGGGGTTGAATTAAAGAAGAGGACAACGATCGGGGTTGAGCTGGCTGCCAAGGTGCGTGCAGGTTTCCATGCAACGCCTTGAATTACAAACAATTCTTTACAGCCGAAGCTGCTATTGTTTTTGGACGAACCAACTTCTGGATTGGACTCCCAAAGCGCGTGGGCAATCATGTCATTCCTGCGAGACCTAGCAGATAGTGGACAAGCTATTCTTTGCACGTGCGTTATCTTGTCTATCTACAAACGCAACGCACTGATGGAAATTAGAATCCATCAGGTTCGGATCCCTATCTTCTAGATGATCACGCATGCTCACGTGTTCGATATAGCCCTCTGCTGAGCTTTTCCAGGTGTTTGATCGACTGCTCTTATTGCGAGCAGGTGGTGAAACTGTCTACTTTGGTGATCTCGGACCTGGCGCCTCGACTCTCCTTGGCTACTTTGAAAGGAATGGATCACGGCATTGCGAGCCTGAGGAAAACCCGTATGTCTCATTTGGCTACCCAGTGTTCAATACCTCACTTCTTGCTCAGGGCTGAGTTCATGCTCGACGTCATTGGCGCAGGGGCGACAGCAACCAGTGCTGTGAACTGGCACGATGTCTGGGTCCACTCTCCCGAGTCAACGCTCCTTCAGAACGAAATCGATGCGATCATCGCTGAAGGGCAGAATTCACCCGCAGCAACTGTAACCATTGGTTCCAGTTTCGCGACACCATCGGTTTACCAAGCCTGGCAACTTCTCGCACGCAATTTATTGCACTATTGGAGAAGCCCGACCTACCTGATGGCCAAGCTGGTGTTGAACATCGTCTCTGGATTATTCATCGGATTTACCTTTTTCAAGCAAGGTGACTCTCTTCAGGACACACAAAACAAAGTTTTTGTGAGCAGCCTTCATTGGCCTGAGATGTTGATACTGATGCTCGACCCCAGGCGGTGTTTCAAGCATTGATATTGAGTGTTCCGCTCGCAAGCCAACTTCAGGTTATGTTTTTGGACATTCGGAAGGTGTACGAGATCCGAGAACGTCCCAGCAGAATTTATTCCTGGCCAGCCCTCGTCACATCCCAGATCCTTGCAGAGGTACCTTGGAACATCCTCGGATCGACGCTCTTCTATCTCTGTTGGTACTGGACTGTCGGTTTTCCAACGGACAGAGGCGGACTTGCCTACCTCCTTCTTGGGGTTCTCTTCCCGATCTACTACACGACCATTGGGCAAGCTGTTGCATCGATGAGCTCCACTGCAGAGATCGCGGGAATTCTGTTCACATTCCTGTTCTCGTTCGTGCTTGTGTTCAATGGTGTCCTTCAGCCATACGCGCATCTCGGGTGGTGGCAGTGGATGTACAGAGTTTCACCCTTTACCTACCTCATTGAAGCATTGGTATCCCAGAGTAAGCTCCAAGTATGCTTTATAGCCTGGCCTTGGCTAACATGCTACAGCCCTTTCTGGACAGGCTGTCCGATGCACCACCCAAGAATACGCCGTGATCCAACCACCCTCAAATTCCTCGTGCGCGTCTTATCTCGACCCATTCATTTCCACGGCAGGCGGATACCTTAACAACCCCAACGCAATATCAGACTGTCTGTACTGCTCCGCCAGCACTGCTGACTCGTGGCTGTATGAGACGTTCAACATTCAGTATGGGCATCGGTGGCGGGACTTGGGCTTGTTTTGCGCATTTATCGTGTTCAATGTATGTGAATTCCCCATTGTTGCGTGTTCTATCTGACACGTACCCGGAACCCGCAGATCTGTGCGACGTACATACTCACATACTTGTTCCGTATTCGGTCATATGGGAAGGCCAAGGCCAAGATCGGAAGCCTTGTTTCCTACGTGCGAAGCATCGTGAAGCCGTCCAGGGGATGAAGAACGGTAATAAGGCGCATCAAGAGTCAACATACCAAAACGTGCTTTCAATCATTTTTGTTTCGAGTCTCATGGCATGCATCTACTCATTATAGATCACATATTAATCGGGCACTTCTACTCCATGATTCCTTACTTGTCACATATCAATGCAATCTTGTCGATGTACATGAGTAATGTAGCAATCAATCCTGTGCATTTCACCTACAGTTGGCCAGCGTATTTGATGATCTGAAGATGGCAGCGTCGCTTGTCAGTACCAATGAGATCGCCACGGCAAAGAGAATTAGATCGGTGACCAGTCGTGCAGTGCGTTTCAACTCAGACTTAGACCATCGTACGGCACTCAGAGCCTAGGTTCAGGTACATACAAAGCTGTTCTGATCATTACAGCAAAGACGTACGCTCAGCGTCTGGCGGGTAAGACATCCGGGATAACGCGCCGGTACTAAGATACAATAAACACACCAACAGCCTCAACTCCGTACAACGCCGAGAAATGTTCAACGTCGGAAGCCACCGCTTCTACTGAGGCCAACATGGCATGCCGCTTTGCATTCTTGTACGGGGCAGTGAGCGGCACACGGGCATCTCCTCCATCAATGGCATTCCAGTCGCTCTACACGTGGTCCGAAACGCCAGGTTGAAACTCCGAAGAAGCATGCAATGCAACGGATTCGTTGGCGATGGCTTCGGAACACTTCCAATTGGTTTTTCTTCCGACTCGAGTCAGGCGCGCCATGGCGTCGTCGTCGTCATCGGATCATTGGCGTTTCGCAACGCTGCGTTGTATCCTCAACTCCCCGCGCGTTCAGGATATGTCGAGAATGGTGGCAACGTTTCGACACCGACGAGGTCTCGACAGCATGTTACACATCCACCCGTGCTCGGTCGGTCTCCAGAAAGCGAGCGTGAAGGCTTTGGTAAATTGATCGGAAAGTACACGTCCCTGGCAGGGACTGGACAACGCAACGGCATCCACACTACGTTTACCACCCCGTGTGAAAACAATACGAATTGTGACACATTGGGGCTGGAATCATTCCTTTCTGGTTCGACAAGGAGGGTCCAGTTCACTGCCACGTTTGTGATGGATTGATCGCCTCATTTTCCCCGAATGTCGAATGGAGCCAGACGACAGGGAAAACAGTCAAGAAAAAAAAAGGAAATGGTTGACTGATCCAGGATGAAACATGGAACAGCTCTGACATTTGAACCTTGTTGAAATGGATGGAAATGACTGATAACTTGTCTGATAGGGATCATGACAAAAGTTGGGTACTTGCATCTCCTGTTCTGGGACACGAAGTTGACTGTCCCGCTGGGTGCGGAAACGGGCTGAGCGGAACATTGTAGGTTGAAACAAAGCGACTGGCAGAAGTTGTGCCTGGCCGCGTGACAAGTGCTTCACGTGAACATGCAATCTCGTGAGCTCGACAACTGACCACAGGCACAATTCGCCAAGAAAGCGAGGACTTGCAGTCGCCAACGACAAAAGGGTTGGACTCGTAGCCGGGCCCATTTGAACTGTCATGAGATCATGACACACTTTGAAGAAGAAACCTTCAGCGAATGCTGCCATGTCTTTTCTTCATGATTCCAAAGGATATGGATGTGGGAGAGTGATATGGTGGTGAACCAGGCAGTGCAGGGGGTCTACTTTGAGGAAGAGAAGAAGCAGGCGGACATGACAAGCCGGTTGCGATGCGGGGGTTACCCGCTCGCATGGGGCATACCCGCCTGTCAGACGTCCAAAAGTACTTATTTCAACCACCCCCGTAGTATTTAATCCCCGGCCGGTTCTTCTCCTCCTCCCCCTCTTCGACCGCGGTACCTCTGAGCGCCTCCCTCCCTAGTCGACTCTCAGTGCTCTCACTAGTTCCATCATGCCGGGTGGCGTCACGTTTACCACTCCTACAGACCTCAATCATATCGAGGCACCTGTCACTATCAAGGCCTACTTGCTCTGCGCCTTTGCTGCCTTTGGTGGTGTTTTCTTGTGAGTCCCTCTCGTTGCCCAGCCTTTCTTCCCCTTGACCTTCCAACAGCGGTTATGACTCTGGATACATCAACGGTGTTACCGGTTCAAAGGTTTTCATTCAGCTTATCGAGGGCCCAGGCGCGACAGCACTATCAGGTCCTCACAACTCACTCATCACCTCTATTCTCTCTGCGGGTACTTTCTTTGGTGAGCCTCAACATATTTCCATTATTGACTTGTTAACTTTTAAGCATCTCATTGACAGGTGCCCTGATTGCCGGTGATGTTGCTGACCGGTTTGGTCGTCGACCCATTATCATTGTGGGCTGCATTATATATATCATTGGATGCATTCTCCAGGCTGCTTCTGCAGGTCTTGGTCTCATCGTCGCAGGCCGTGTTATTGCCGGCATTGGTGTCGGTTTCGTTTCCGCCATCATCATTCTCTACATGTCCGAAATTTGCCCGAGGAAAGTTCGTGGTGCCCTCGTTGCTGGCTATCAATTCTGTGAGCACACCCTGTTTTTCAAGTCAGACACGTTATTGACGCGTTTTTTCTTTCTTACACAGGTATCACCATTGGCATTCTTCTCGCCTCATGTGTCACCTATGCAACTCAGTCGAGAAGCGACTCAGGGTCCTACCGTATCCCAATCAGCATCCAGTTCGCCTGGGGTTTGATCCTCGGCATCGGTCTTTACCTCCTTCCTGAATCCCCTCGTTACTATGTCAGGCGAGACCGCATCGAGGATGCTCGCTCTGTGCTCTCTCGACTTCGTGGCCAGCCCGAGGATTCTGACTATATCGTTTCCGAACTCGCAGAGATCATCGCCAATGCCGAGTACGAAAAACAAGTGATTCCTACCATGGGGTTCTGGTCCACCTGGTTCCAGTGCTTCACCGGCTCTCTTTGGGAAGGAAGCAGCAACGTCCGCCGCACCATTCTCGGCAC
>JBBPUD010000113.1:0-58702 GCA_038094475.1 Phylloporus aff. rhodophaeus | reverse complement strand
CGAGGTTTTCTTCGACAAACTTTTTGCACGCCTCCTTTTCAGCAGGGTTCAACGGGTATACTTTGGCAATCTTGGGGACGAAGGATGGTTTGAGTTCTATGGTGTGGTCGTAGTCTCGGTGCTGGGGAAGAACGTTGAATGTAGCTTCAGCGAAGACATCGGCAAAGTCCTTGCACCACATTGGAATTTCTTTCTCAACGGGAGCGTTTTCCTGGGCGAGCTGGGTGGACAAGGTGATCTTTCAAAGGGTTTCTGGGGAGTTTATGGAAAGTCGCATGTTGGTCCAGTCCACGTCAGGGTTCCATTGACGAAGCCAGGGGATCCCGAGGATAACTTGTGATCTACCGAGAGAGGTGACCATGAACTCGACCTTTTGTGAGAACGAAGGGAAGGAGACTTGTGCAAAGAGTTTCCATTTGATGGTACCCTTCTTATTCTTGGTACCATCAACGTTGTATACGATGATGGGTTTTCAAAGTACTTGGCATCCTAGCCTGAGTTTGGGAACAAGGGAGATGTCGATAAAGTTTCCAGAGGCTCCACTGTCAAGCAGAGCAGTGGTGTCGACGGTTTGCTTGGGTACTTGTAGCAAAATGGGGAAACGGAACGCATTTTCATTTGGCATTGCTACAAGTACATGGGAGGAAGAAGACGTCGGGGCATTTTCCCTCAGAGAAAATCCTTTACATCCAAAAGAGAAATTTTGGCAGGTTCCTCATAGTTGGCCCTAAGCGTCTGATGGATTTCTTCGTCCTTCCATCCCTTAGTTCTCAGTTGGTTGACATAGACATCGAGCGGGTTCGCGGGTGGTGGAGCAGTGGGGGCTTCCTTTGGAATGACAGGTTCCTTGGGTGTTAGAGTCAGGACAGAGCAAATGTTCTGTGGGGTGGAGGTGGTGAACACCTTGCAATTCTGGGCATTATGCCCAGTCTTTCGACATCTAAAGCATCGTCCCTCTTTGAAGCATTTGGAACGTTCTTCGAGGGTGAGCTTGGAGACCCGGATGGAGTCTACATCCATTGCATTTGGATCTCTGATGCGAGGGGTGAGTCGAGGGACAAAGTGAGGAGCAGGAGGGGTAAGAACAGCGTGGGTCTGGGGAGCGCCTTTCTTGATGGCCGCCATGCGAGCCTTCTGAGTGTGGAACTGCGTGGACTTGTCAATCCACACGTTCAAGTCTGAGGGGAGCTCGCTCATGGATAAGACCATGTCGGTGACCTTTTGGTTGCAGCCAGTAGCGAAGTATCCTATGAGCGTTTGTTGGTCGGTGATGCCAGACTTGGCAGCAGTTCCTAGGAAATCAGAGATGAACTTCTGAAATCCGTCGTTGATGGTGTTGTCGGGTTCTCTAAAGGCGGTCTGACAAAGATAAGGGAGCTGGAGTCGAGCGGTGGCTTGGATATCAAAGGGGTAGAAAGTCTTTTCAAAGTTTTCAACTAACTTGTCGAATGTCTTCTCCTTTTCTTCAAGGAGTGGATCGGCCAACCTGTCATACCAGGTTTCGGCAAAGGCAGCTGCCCTTTCTGTGGACAACATTTTACTGAGGCAGGTGAAGACCTTGGTTGCATCGTCGGTGTAGAGCTTCTTGTTGATGATGAAGTAGGCTTTCATGGCCTTGATCCATCTTACTGCGTCTACCGGTTTCCCGGAGAAGTCTGCTGGTAAAGCAGCTTGGAGTTCGGTGGGTTTTTCTGAAGACATAAGTGGGGGCAATGGTGCGAAGAGACTAGGTGACTGAGGTGGCGATGGTGATGATGGTGGTCTCGGTGTGGTCAAGGTCTGTGGAGCTTCGATGGCAGGAAGTGTACGAGGGGCAGGCAATGCTAGAGGACTCGCAGGTGGTGCTGGGGAATACAAGGATCCAAGAACTCATCTAGGTGATGGTTGCTGGGTGGTTCTTTGTTCGTCGTCGTCTTCCGGGACGCGGTAAGCATGACGAAGGGCTTGGTCTCTGTGGGCAATGTTTGCTATGGGGGTGTCCTACTCCTAGATAGGAGGGACGAGGGAGATACTTGATCTTTTGTTACACGAAGTGTACCAAAGCGAGGACAAGGGTTTGAACGTTACTCGTTTGATGGAGGACGCTCACGAAGAGGTATGACAACGTTGTCAAGGAGTTCTTAGAGATGTTCACAAGGGATGACACGAGATATACACTTGTATTGTGTAGATCAAGTATGAGTACATCGAGTGTTTACTCTAGGTATTTATACAATCAAGACGCGCAGCAAAAGAAGGCTGTAGAACAGCGTGGAATGTAGGATCACTAAGTTGGCACAAGAGAGCCGAACTGCGGACCGAAACGAGATCAAAGAGTATAGCGAAGTGAAACAGATGTGAATGTGAAACAGGAACTCCAAGGAGAGATCCTGTGCGAAGATACACGTCACTGGTTGAACAGTGAGATGGAGGATTGATCAAGGACAATGAGCGCATGCTCATCGCGTTCTACAAAGATAAAGGGAGGAGCGAGGAACGAGATACGACAAGTGATAAGAAGAACATTACGATGAAGGGAAAGAATTGTAACACTGTGGACCACAGACTGTGGACTGTGGACTGTAGTCTGCAATAGTTATTTATACCAGGAAAGAGAAGTGGGTCCTAGAATGATGAGAGTGTGCTCATGTCATTCAGTGAGAACTGAAGGTAAAAAAAGAAAATGAGATGAGAGACAAGAATAACATTATAGTGTAAGAGAGAAATTATAACACTGAAGACTTAGTCACTCTGATGTCTGGACAGGGAAGAGTTGACTGGGTGAAGCTAGGAGCCCAAGAGTCACAGATCAAGAGTCAAGTTGTTGATTTAAAGATAAGATCTAGCTTGGGGATACAACTGTTGTAGATGACTGTTTATATACTAAGTGGTTTGTGCAAAGCAGTGCCAGGAAAGGAGAATGGTACAATGTAAAAGCAATTAAGTGATTGGTTATCAGAAATAGTTCAAGGAACAAGAAGTATAAAGAGAACAAAGAAAAACACAGCCAATGATGGCTGAAAATGAAGCAATAGTACATATGATCAATCATGTATGTAAAGCACCAATAGAGAATCATGATGACAAAGGCAGAAGAAAAGAACAGTGTGCCAGTCCAAGTCTCACAAAGGTCTGAACACACAAATTGTAACACTCTGACCCCTTGGGCCTTGTCCCCTAGGACCTCCACTCCAAAGTAACTGGAGTAACTGGTCCTGATAGGTAGTCACTGTATGTACTTCCAAGTGTCCACACAATCCTAAGCCCTAGATCTTTTTGAGAATCCTTGGTAATGTTGTTGTACCTCTTCATGAGTGTCCTCCACCAAAAGATTTCCTTGAACAACACTTAGATGTACATTCTGTGCAACAGGAATAATATGAAAAAAGGCACCCATGTTAAGCCTGACACCTACATACAGTTCCTCAAAGAGCCTATTAGCAAGAATATAGCCCTCTCTACTAGTCACCACTGATCATATGTAGCTATTTCCAAGTACACTCTGTACATAGTTTACATGAACTAACATTCAAATGGTTTGTCTTTGAAGGCTAATAGATCATACAATGAAGCTATCTGATTGCCCTAGAGAAGATTAACTCACAGAGAATACTAGAGAGTTGAAACTTAACAACTTACCTTGCGCTCCAAAACTTCGATCACATCGCGCAAACGATCACCTACAGCATGGCGTTTCTCCGCTTGCGTGGCACAATCCAGCGACCTATACTCCTCGGAGAGGCCACTGTAAACCCTTGTATTCGAGTAGAATTAGCACAAAGAGTAAAAGCAATAAAGGCAAGACATACCCCTTGAAGTGAGCAAACTCATCTTCGAGTTCGCCAACGACGCGAGCGAGCACAGTTTGAGGTGGTATATCACCCAATCTCAGTGACCCACCGTTCCTGTCCATCCTCTCGAGAATTTCTTCAAGCGTATATCTATGTTCAGTCCTCCGACCGATCTCACATGGGTGATCTGGCTGAGGTCGTGGTTCGATTCCCTCCTCAAAACCTTCATCCTTGTCCTCCTGATGGCTAGCTGCAGCTGCACAATGGCGATGTCCTCGACACATTCGACACGCGGCGGCATTATGACGTGGCGCAGAGAAGAACAAACGCTCCATGCGCTCCGAGCTGATCTTGGGGAACGGTGGATTGGATTCGACCGCATCAGTAGGCTTGCCGTCCGGGTCCTGAATCGGCAGGGGCGAACTGGTAGCCTCCTCTCTGTGAAACGAAGCCGAGTGAGAGCTCTGAACCGATGAGTTAGAAGCTCGCTCGGAGCGTCGTTCGTCAAGGTCCACCGATATGCGATCGATTTCCTCGTCGTCGATAAATCGTCCAACCGTTTCGCGGCCTTGACGACGCTCGTGAAGCCCCTCCTCGACGACACCACGCAAGACCTCAATCTCACCCGCGAGTCGTTCTACTTCGGTTCTAAGCTGGTTGATCTCTTGTGCCTTTTCTGCAAGCGAAAGCGCGTCTGATTCTCGGAGAGCGCGAAGCTCTTCGAGCAGTTGGTGCTGGGAGGACAAATCAGATGTTACGCGACTGAGGTGAGACCTCAATGTCGTGATGAGTGCTTCTAGAGCTATGATCGATCGATAACGAGTTATTTAAATGCCGGATTTACACTCACCTTTCTTTTCCTGGACCACTTCCAAGTACTTGGATGTAGGATCCGCTTCTTTGTACCTTCTTTCCTTCCCCTTCGTGCGGGACGTGGATGGTGCTGCTATGCGGGCGGCGCTGATGTCCTGTGATTCCATAACGCGAGTACGTTCCCTCACGACATCACGCTTGCATTCTTCAAGCTCGTACTCCAACTCTCTCACACGACGCCGTGCAATACTATTTTCCGTCTCCAGGTCATTTAGCCGGATGTGGAGCGTGTTGAGTGATGCTACGAGACGGGCTTGAGCCATGTCATCAATCCCGCTCCATGAAATAGTAAATTGGTTCAATTACCTTCGACTTCTTTAGAACTCCCACCACGGACGCTATACCGCTCCAAATTGGCCTTAGCTGGAGAAACAACAGCATTGGTTAGCCCGGTGACGTCGGGGAGTTGTAGGCGGCTGCGATTCGACTTTTTGGCTGCACGGTTTTCATGATTGAGGTCAGTGGAAGAAATGGGAGCGTTGTCCTCTCTCCATTGTTCTTGAGCCTCTCGGACGTCGCGAGTAAGCCCACGTGCCATTTTGGTAAATCGAGAGCCCGACGTAGAAGGTGTCGGGGGCTGAACATTGACATGAGGCTGGATGGCATGTCTTCGATTTGGGGTAGCGGTGGTGTCAAAAGAAACTGTAGTTTTTCGCACTCGGGGAGTCGGGTTCCGCCGAGGAACGTTTGTGTCTGTGGTTCGTTGGGTCGGCTCTGGTATCGCGTACGCTACGTGTTGTGGAGCTCTGGACTGACCGCTACGTGGACGCCGGGGGGAGAAGCCAACACGTTGTAACGTCTCCGATAATTTTGGACGAGAAATATCTTGGGACCTGTCTGCTTCATCGGAACCCGTATGACAGGCTACAATGATATCAAAATCTGTATAGATATTCACTGGTGTTCCATACCGGCTATGATGTCCTGGAGTGGGCGTTCGGGATCGTATTCAGCGCCGCTAAAGCTCGGCTCCCTCCTCCCACCACGACCAAGCCCTGCAGTGATAGTGACGGCGCTTGCATGATGGGCAGCAGTCGACATGGTCCGGACATCATGCGGGGTGATACCCTCATCGTCATGGATCGACCAGGCGCGAACGTGGCTTGCGTCAAGATCCATGTTTTCGTTTGAGTACCGATCGAAAGAGGCAAATACAGGAGGATTTTCAGGTGCCGAATTATGTCTTGGATACTCCAGAGACTCGTCGGCATCGGCGTCGTCGTCTGGAAGAGAAGATAGATGAAGAGATAGATCGGTGTTTTGCAGGTTGTGTTCAAGTTGGATGCGGTGCTGTTCGAGCTCATCGCCGGGGATGCTGAACTCGCGGTGTGAGGACGACTTTTTGGCCATCTGTGGGTATCGCTAAAACAAATCACAAGAAAAGAATTCAAAAGCTAGACAAGAGGGGACAGCGAACTAGCAAAGTAAACAAAGTAGACGCGAGAGGAACGCGTCGGTCACGTGACCGTTATCGACCCCTCTATGGTGGGTCATTTTCTAATCAGACTCGATATGGGCTTGGACGTCTTCTATCCATGGAGCGACAAACCCACAAGGCGCACCGGCCTGCCCAGTCTGGGGCCAAGGCAGACAAAAAAGCTAAGGGGAAACAAAAGCCCGGATTTAACGAAAAGGTAGATCTTGTCTTGAGTATTCATCTCCGACATCATGACTTTGATTCCTAGGCCTTTGCACCCAAGTCTGGCAGACGAGCTGAGAGACAAGGCCGTCGGAATGTAGAACGCGACCAGACTCGCCTCCACGTCCCTCTTGTGGACAGGACACCTGACGACACACCACCACCCGTCATCGTTGCAATTGTGGGACCTCCGGGTGTTGGAAAGACCACCCTTCTCAAAAGCCTTGTTCGACGGTACTCAAAACAAACTCTTCAAGAAGCCAAAGGCCCCATCACTGTTGTTTGCGGGAAACGGCGACGGTTGACCTTTATCGAGTGCAACAATGATCTCAACTCCATGATCGACATAGGCAAAGTTGTTGACTTAGTACTCCTGATGATCGATGGCTCGTTTGGTTTCGAAATGGTACGCTCTTGCAGTACTTAATGTCTTCCGCATTCACAACCTTGTCCACAGGAAACCTTCGAATTTCTTAACATACTACAAGCCCACGGGTTTCCAAAAGTCATTGGCATTCTCTCCCATCTTGACCTCATTAAGAGACAATCGACGCTCAAGGATACTAAGAAAGCGCTCAAAAAGCGATTTTGGACGGAAATCTACCAGGGCGCAAAGCTATTCTATCTTTCCGGTGTCCTCAACGGTCGGTATCCTGACAATGAGATCCTAAACCTTTCACGTTTCATAAGCGTGATGAAGTTCCGCCCTCTCATCTTCCGAAATACCCACCCATACCTTTTGGCGGATCGTGTCGAGGACCTCACACCACGTGAAATGATCCGCGAATCCAAGGGGAAATGTGACCGGACAGTCACATTATATGGCTACTTGCGGGGAACCAACCTCCGCCAAAACACAAAAATTCACATTCCCGGTGCCGGGGACCTTGACATAACGTCTATCTCTGTACTAGGAGATCCTTGTCCCCTCCCTGATGCCGACTCGGAGAAACGGAGAAAACTGAGCGAAAAGAAGAAGCTGCTTGTGCATGCCCCAATGAGCGACGTCGGGGGTCTCATGTATGACAAGGACTCGGTCTGGATCAATGTGCCCGGTAACTTTACTCGTGGACCAGCAGATGGTAGGCTAATCGTTTTTGCAGTGTGGTCCTTAATTGACACCGTCAACCTCAGCGTCTCAGCTAGCAACCCTAGGCGAAGGCGAGCAAATGGTCATTGACCTCCAGGATACCGATGCTACCCTCGGAGATGCCATATCTCGCAGTCATATTAGACTACTCGGATCTTCGTCCAAACACCTTAGTGTTGATGGGACGCTGCATTCACCGGGCATCAGTAATATAGACGAAGGAGACGAGGATGGTTACTCGTCGTCTGAAGACGAGGGCAGGGCGGACGAAATGGACTCCATTGATGGAGATGACCCTCTCCCAGACGATGGGGACGATGATAATGACAATGACGACGACGGCGACGAGTTCAAAGACGATACCCTAATGGCTTTGCGTGGGAGGCATGGAAGCCACGCACTCTTGGGCCATATGAGACCCTTAGCAGAACCACCCGGAGGAGAGGAGGATGGATACGTCGCTTTTGCCGACAGCGACTCCGAGGTTGGAGAGAACGATGATTTTTTCCATCTCAAAATGACAGCTGGGTCGTACGACGATGACATCGACATGACGAAAGAGCCACTGTTGCTGGAAGACCTGCAGGAATGGGATGATGAAGAGAACCTCGAATCAATACGTTCGCTTTTCATCACCGGGGCCGAATCCGCCCCTGACGGTGCAGAAGAAAGAGAGGATGGACCGGAAGACGGAGGGGCTGAAGACCCCGAAGCTACCAGTGATGTCACCGGTGCTGCGACCCTTGCTGCCAAAAAGGAAGCACTCAAACGCAAGTTTGACGAACAATACGACGATCCAGAGGGAAACGAAATGGACTTTTATGATGCCAAGAAAGATGAGCTGAATCGCCAACTTGAACTCAACAGGGAAGAATTCAAGGATATTGATGACGAAACGCGTACGTTGGTGGAAGGTTACCGGCCTGGTACATATGTCCGCATTGAGCTCTCCTCCATTCCATGCGAGATGATTGAAAACTTTGATCCACATTACCCTATCATCGTTGGAGGCTTATTACCCTCTGAGGAGCGTTTTGGATACCTCCAAGTGCGCATAAAACGACACCGGTGGTTTGCAAAGACCCTTAAGACCAACGACCCACTTATCTTCTCGCTCGGATGGCGACGCTTCCAGACTATTCCAATATACTCTCTCGATGATCACTCAATCCGTATGCGCATGCTCAAGTATACTCCAGAACACATGCACTGTTATGCGACATTCTATGGTCCTGTTGCTGTGCCAAATAGCGGGTTTTGTGCTTTCAATTCACTGAACGGAGATAGCGCTGGGTTCCGAGTATCGGCCACGGGTGTCGTCCTTGACGTTGACCAGTCGACGAAAATAGTGAAAAAGCTGAAGCTCACTGGTGTTCCCTTCAAGATTTTCAAGAACACCGCGTTCGTAAAGGATATGTTTACGAGTGCACTTGAAGTCGCGAAATTTGAGGGGGCTACTATTCGGACTGTTTCGGGGATCCGAGGTCAAGTGAAAAAGGCGCTCTCAAAGCCAGACGGTGCATTCCGTGCAACGTTTGAGGACAAAGTATTGATGAGTGGTCAGTTGACACCTTCAAGGTCGACGTAATGACACTGACCACTGGGATGATAGACATCATCTTTCTACGGGCCTGGTACTCGATCCAACCTCGCGAGTTTTATAACCCAGTGACATCACTCCTGTTGTCTGATAAATCGCGATGGCAAGGCATGCGACTAACGGGCCAAGTGCGGCGAGATGAGGGTATCAAAACACCGTCGAACATCAACTCGCGTTACAAGGCTATTCAACGCCTACCTCGACGATTCAATCCACTCAAGGTACCGAAAAAACTGCAAGCGTCATTACCGTATGCATCGAAACCGCGGGCGATGAAAGCACAGGGCAAAAAGACATACATGCAACAACGTGCTGTGGTGATGGAACCAGAGGAGAAGAGAGCTGTCGCGCTTTTACAACAGATCAAAGCCCTGCGAAAGGACCAGCTTGCGAAACGGAAAGAGAAGCAGAATGAGAGGAAAGAGGTGCATCGGAAGAAGGTCGCGAAAGAGGATGCATCGAAAAAGGAGAAGGAGAAGAAGAAGAAGAAGGACATCATGAGGATGGCTGGAATCAGACACAAACGCCAAACGGAGGCTGAGGAGGGTACTCAACCGCGCAAGAGGAGGAGGACCTAGTATGGGTGTGACTGTGACATATGTGACTGTAGGTTGCCATTAGCCTTATGGATGTTTAGTTCAGACGACTGGGATGAACGGACAGTCCGAATGGTATGCGGGCAGCCAGCAGGGGATGTACCCGCCCGATCCCGCCACGATTGGCGGCTCGTACCCCAACGCGCACGGACATGCCCCCGACGCCGTGTACGACGCCCACCGACTCTTCGCCGCGTATCCGACCGCCTCCGCAACGCCATCTGCACATGGTATCGTTCTCTGTTTCTCTGTGCTCTCTACACTGACCAGTGCACACAGTGGCGAGGCACATCAGCAATCTCTCGACACCTGCGCCGCCGCCGACGTACATGCACGCAAATTACTCGGCCATCTCCTATCAGACTCATTTTTCGGCCAGCTCGCCTTTCTCTGAGTACTCTCGAGAACTGGCCTATCTCTCAGACCCTTCTACTCCTGCTCAGCATTCGCAGTACTGGCAAGCCACCAGGGATGAGTCCATTCGCTACCTCTCTTATGGCACACCGTACGTACTCAACTCTCTTGCCTATCTCACCGACTTACTTGCTCCTGCAGTGTCGGTCAGTACAGCTTCTCAGCGCCATCTACCTGGACCCTTGCTCCCTCCAACTCGTACAACCCACCGGCGATCGCCAACTCCATCCTCCAGCGGTTCAATCCAACATCAGCCTATCCAACACCGCCACCACCTGGTATCCGCTCCTCGTCATCATCCCTCGCATTCGCTCTTGGCTATCCCAGCCAAGTCAAATCACAGCAGCGAGTTTATAAGCCGGAGGAGTCGGGCCCCTTCTTCAAGGACTTCCTCAACCGCTCTGCACAGCTCTTGGACTCGAAGCCCGTCCAGTCAACCAACATCGCTCACCATTCACCCTCGAAAGCAGACGCGCTCCCTGTGAAACCACCAACTCCAGCCCTTCCTCAACCCGCCACAACACCCAGGAAACGCAAGTCGCCGGATGAGCTCGTCACACCCTCCCAGAAGCGCATACACGCGCTGAACTCCACAAATATACCTTCTTCCAGGAGATCCGCAAGTGCAACGCCATCGCAAAGGTCGTCGAGATCATCCCGTCAAGTATTGGCGTATGTCGATGTTCCTGCACCCACTTGGAAAACGCCTTCGACAAAATCTAGGCACTCTGATGACCACTCCGCCGACGGGTCTGCCGACGAGGACGGTGATTATGTTGGTCGTGATGATATCCATGCCAATATAAAATCATCCGCTCGGCGAACCGGAGACAGGGATGAACGAGGTATATAAGATTCGTATTCTTTGGATCCAGTCTCGTTAAATGCCTTGTATCACAGCTCCGCTTGAAAAGCTCAACACCTTAATTGAGGATATACTCGAAGCAGAAGATTCACTCGCGGCCGATATTGAACCTGCAGATCTCCCAAAGGAATACTTTTCTCCCCTTACTATTGACTGCAATCATCCACATCTCCAGCAAAGCATCATAAGGAAGGTGACGAAATACATAAGTCAGTTGTCTCGTCCTTCTAAGAGATCGAGACGTCCGACCCGCGAGGGTACCGCTAATACTAGCTCTGGCTCACGGGCACTCGGAAATATTGGAACGCCCATTTTATCCAGGTTGATGAAGATTTTAGAGCGCTCAATAAAGGCAGGGGAAGATTTGGATCCTCTGCGTGTTTCCTCCCATCTTCCCCCGGCACCCTCGTCGCCCAGTAAATCGAAAAAGGGACAAAAGACACCCGTAAGTGGCACGGACGCTCAGGGCGATGAAGGTCGTGCAATACATGATTCACATCCTCAACAAATCACGGAGTCTGACGTACACGATCTGGCTGTTCAATTGGAAGTTTCTCGGGATAGCATCCTCGCCGCGGAATGTTGTATGGCACTGTTAAGCGGAGAGAGCCTCACAAAACAGGTGCGTAATCTTGCGTTATATGCCTTTGTCTGATCCACTCAACTCGATTACAGCTCTACTCGGAGGAGCTGATTACAACTTGCCTTAGCGCTGTTAAGAATCAGCTCACCATGGTTGTTTACCCTTTTGTAGAGGGAGCGGCAGTCGCTGGAGCAGCGTCTCCTCAATTGAGTTGTCTACTACGCTACACGCATTCCAGTTGCGGAGAACTACGAAAGCTGCTGACCGAGCTCTTTCAAGCACTGGCCGCCGCCCTTCCTCGCATCAACTCCTTGTTTTCGGCAGATGGAATCAGCATGTCGGATGCCATTATCATCCAAGCAGTTTATATTGCCATAGGTCCTTTTTTCGTCGTCGAGTCATCCGAGGGCGACACTAAAGGTAAACGAGAGAATGTGGTGTTGAGCACGCTGGGAAACAGTGCGATGAGAGGCCTCCGCCTTGATGCCCTTTCGATCATCCGAAGTGTGAGTACCTTATTGGTACAAATAGTTGGCTACGCTAACGCCTTCAAGGTCTTTGCGAACCACGAGGGTCAACGGTCATGGATTATTGAGGAAATTTTGTCGTCACTTATTAAGCTTTCGAATAGCCATAAGAGGGCTGGTCAGTTCCGGTTAGTGCTTTTTTTCTGGATGGACACATCGGTCGTTATCGTTTGTAATATTCATACAGTTTACGCGACGGGCGTTCGATACGTACTGTGTCCGCTCTCCTTCTTCAACTCGTTCAGACGTCGGCTCGCGATGTCCGGATAGCAGCGCGGAAGATTTCCAAAACCCGCCAAAATCGTGCCCTTAGGAACCAAGACAATGCTACAGAGAAGATCAAAGGCGCGCATTTCGACGAGCAAGATATAGAAGTATGTATTACCGGAAACGTCCAGTGTCGGATTCACACTCATATTACTAGGAGATACAACTGTACATGTCGGGGTTAGACTCAGCTACTAGTGCCGCAAAGACAATCGTTCTTTTCCTGACACAAAGGTATGTCCTTACTCCGTGGATGGCTGCATGTCATCATCACATATTCAGGTCTGGGAAGGGGAAACTGACAAAGAATTCCAACGAGGCAGAGTATCGAGTCATCCTCGATAACCTGATCTCGGACCTTTTAATTGTCTTATTTTGGCCGGAATGGCCGGCGGCAAGTTTGATTCTAAGTGTAATCTGTAAATTCATGGTATGGTTGGTTGATTATAATCAGTTGTGCGACTGAAAGTGCGCTTCCTCGCAGGTAGCTTCGTTGGATGACGTGAAGACGACGGTTCAGATAGATAGTAACGCCGCAAAGGCAATAGCTTTAGATCACCTAGGAGTCATTGCTGCCCGACTGCGATCAAGCACTATGAAGGTTCGGCAACGAAGTGGCAAGCATCCAATCATCCCGCTTGACGAGGTATGGATTTCACCATTGAAAGATTAGGTCTCATCGTTCTTTTCTAGATCATTTCGACGGAGAACTTTCAGGCTTTTGAAGCGCTTCAGAGTCGCCATGAGACCATTTCTTTGCACTTATTAAAGCGTTCTTCCGATGATCAAGCTTACGAGGTATGTCGTGCGTTATAGTAGTGTTTAAAGCTAATCACTTTTACGGGTCAGAGCGCCCACGAACTCACTTCTGCACTGTGGGGTCATGAACTAGCAAACGCATTACGAGTGCTGCGTAGTAATCTACCATCTGAGGACGGCGGTGAACCCGCACCAAAATCTCCCGTGCTCGCATTGTGCACGAAGCTGCGGAATGCCCTGTACGAAGTATGGGCAAACCGCTCAAGTGATGTATTCGATGTTGGGTGAGAACGTGTCCACGCTACCTATCCCAGTATTTGATCGTCTGTTAGATCTGAAGAAGAAACAGCTCGTGTCGACCTCCTTACAGAAGAGATTGGCACTGTCCAGAATCTTAGGAGCTCTTTCGGACCTATACTCAACGTGGTGTTGATGGCTCTTGACGCGCCACCTGTGTTCATGCGCACAAAAGCGTTGCGAGCTCTTGGCCAGATCGTGACCAGTGACTCCAGCATTCTTTCCACGGTATGCTTGCAGTCTATCTTTATTGTTATATCTAATCCGAGTAGGCGAATGTACGGCGGGCCATTGAAGGGCACCTTCTTGACTCTTCTCCGGCGGTGCGAGATGCAGCCGTTGAGTTGATTGGTAGATACATGATCGAATCCCCCGAAGTCGTTGGCGATTACTACTCAAGAATTGCTGATCGTATCGCGGTATCTCTTATCCCTTGTCCTTACTTACAATTCGCTCAGCTGTTGATAACAGGATACCGGTCTCGGAGTACGGAAGCGTGTGATCAAATTGCTCAAGCAATACTACAGCGTTACTGAGGATCTAGTGCGCCGTGTTGACGTTTGCACCAAGCTCGTACTGCGAATGTTGGACGAGGACGACACTGTTAAGGATCTTGCTGTCAAGACCATAGAAGAGTTGTGGTTCCAGAACATGCTGTCTCAAAATGCCGCTTCTAAGGGAAAGCCGCCCTCGACGAGCAGCACTGTCGACAAAACTTCTCTGCTCGCGAAAGTATCCGTTATCATGGGGGTCTCAGCTTACTTCAAGGATAAGCAATCTCCCTTGGAGGATCTCCTTCACAAAATCATTTCGAGCCAAAACTCAACTGAGGCTCCTTTGATGCATGCGAAATACTCGGAGATTTGCGAGACCCTGATTGACGGACTCGTTGATGCTTCTGATCTCCCTGGGTTTGTGAGTGTCGAATTGCTAGCAAAAAACTCCTTTGGACCTAAGATTCTCTAAATTTAGACAGTTCAATCCTGCATCAGAACGCTTTATCTGTTTGCAACCGCGTATCCGTCGGTCTTGTCTGGCAGCAACGCATCCACCCTCCTTCCATACTTGAAGAATCCCGCTTCTGTTCGTACAGACCAATCAATAATTTTTGACTTGACTTGATTTGCCCTGCAGCCCGAGGAGCTATCCGTGACTGATTATTTGCTCCGCGTATTCCGGATTTCGATCCCTCATATGCCGAAAACAGCGGTCAAGTTTGGCCAGGAACTCCAGTTGGTCTTGCAACCTATGATTGTCAAGCCATCAAACGTTGGAGGTGTAGTGGTAGGTCGAGCTGACAGGCCCGGTTGGGTACTTCTGACCTTTTGTAAAGTGTCTCCAGGAGAGTGTCGCGTGTATGTGTGGAGTCGTCAAACATCTTACGCATGACTTTCATCGGCTCGTTGCTCTCTTGAAGTCTTGTAACGGTTAGCCCTTTTCCATTTGGGCATTTATTGTCCCTCACGCACTTTTCAGCCCGCCTTCAGCAGGCTATCTCCCGCACCAATGCATCTATGACGGCCGTGGAAACACGGACGTTGTCCATTCTCATCTTCATCGTCTCTCTTCTCGGGGAACACTGCGACTTCGACAACCTGCGTATTGAACGACCCGGTAAGTACAACATGGACGAACTGTAGAGGCGGATCTGATCGTTGGCAGAATTTGCGACTGACTTGAATAGCGTCTCAGAGGTAATTAGACCTGTAACGTGGGGTCAAATCTTTAACTATGTGTGTTAGGGAACTGTCGTAGAACACATTTACAACAGCCTTCTCTCCCTGTACGCGAAGTACAGTGACTCTGGCCTCAAAGGGCGGATCTTGCAATGTTTAGGTGCGTTTCTGCGCTCTGCGTCGCCACTAAATTACCGAATTCTTCGAAGGCTTCCTGTTCCGTGCTCAGCCTACTTTGATGACGTTGGAGCGGTCTGCTGGGATCATGGATGCGATTTTTACTTCTCCCGACGAAGAAAGCCGAGGACGGCTACTGAGAATCATGCAAGATTTCTTGGTTTCCGAGGCTGCGAAGCATGCTGAACAGCGCAAGGGTGAGTCGTATGTGCTATCAAAGGAGCATGGCATTAAGTACGCCACTCTATCCTCAGGTCAAACTAAGGGTGAGAGCGTTGTAGATATGGCAGAACTTGTTGGGAACACAGAGGGCTTTGCGGACTCTGGGTAAAAATCACGCCCTTTTGCAGACAAGCACCTCTAACAAGCCTGTATCTCGAACAGAGTCAGCTCCGCAGTCGTTCAGCGCTACATCTCTCCCATTTTGGAGGCCGCGCTCTCTCAGAACCCACAGATACAGGCTGTCGCTGTCGATATCCTAAGTTTTACCGTCAAGCAAGGGCTTGCACACCCACTTCAGGTAAGTGGATGCGCTCGTTAGTACGAGTTGATGACACCACTAAATGACATAGTCCTTCCCGATTATTGTCGCGCTTGAAACGAGTCCTGTCACAGCGACGAGCGCTCGGGCAAGCGCATTGCATGCAATTTTATATAATAAGCATATGACACTTCTCAATGCTCGTTTTATCGTCAGTGCAAGGCAGTCGTTTGATTACCAGAAAGTGATCTCGCCAAATAACGTTCAAGGTCAGCACCTGTTTTAGTACTTGTATTCCTGGACTAACTTGGTGGTTATAGGTTATCGTATGCAGCCTGAGCCAACCGCCCTGTTGCAGCGATGGTATTCATTGGTTCGAGAAAAAAGAGCACCTCGACAGGACTTCCTAAGAGCCTTGGTCAAAGCATTTGACATTCCGACTGCATTGAAATCATCGCAGGCGAGCACGCCTATTCGTATTACCTGTTTCTTTGTTCTGAGTTGTGCTATCCAGGACGACGTTGACTTTTCCCGTTACATGGCCGAAAACTTTGCTACTTTGGATTACAAGACTCAGGAAGAAGCACTCACAGTAATCAAACACCTCACCTCCATTTTATCCACTTCAGGAATGCAACTTATAGAAGTCGTCTCTCCGTCCAACTTGCTCGTCCAACTCCACGAACAACCACAGCCCATCTCAAACGACAGTAACGTAACTGTGAGATGAATGATTATATTCTTTGCGATTCTCATCAAGTTTATAGAATGCGAATCCAAACGCCAAATTAGAGTCTACGCCTGATATCAACGTCATAAGAACCTCAGTGATAATCTGCATCGTGATGCTGCTCAAATCTCACTTGAAGGCATTGTATGGTTTGTCCGAAGAGTGAGCCCACCCGTGAACACGAGTGCTCCCAGCTTATTGCACCTCACAGGAAATGCAGCAAGTTTGTTCCTGGGAAGAAGAGCGCGGTTGGCGACAAGGCCGCCGTCAAGCGTCATCAGTATCCAATCTCTTGGGACCGTCTACCATTCGCTATGGCACCCCTCATTCTACCTGAGCATTTGGCGACCCAAAAAGTGATGGTAAGCAACACGCTTCCACGCACTGGTGATGACCTTTCACATTCAACGTACAGTTCCTTCAAATTTGGAACGAAGATGGTGTGGTGGGCGAACCTGAGGACAACCTCGAATGAGATGTTTTCCAACAGGTTGTGCAGTTGTCTTTCAAAGGCATATATCATTATCCCGTGTGCACTATAATGTATTGTACTGTGGCCAATATCAGCAGAGATCTAATGCACTAGAGTGTTCGATCTCGATCGAGTCGTCGATGTGATGTTCTTCTTGCTTCCATGTATACTGGTATAATCGAGATGTCAAACGTAGCGTCGGACTACTATGGTGTCACAGTTGTGCCGTTGATGAATGCAACTGGTCCCTTTGGCATTTCGCCAATGGTTTTCTGGATTTCACTATCCAATGATGGTTCGTCTTCAAAGACCCATTTCAATTTGCCACCATAACACTCTGGCAAGTCTTCCTCATTGATCATTTCGCGAAGGGTGTCACCGGGATCTTTTCCAAGAATATGAATCTTGCGACGAGTGCCTTCGTCAAACCAGCCCTAGCCAAGGAAAAGGTCATGTTTTGCAACCGGACGTCATTCTTGATACACACACCTTGACCCAATTCCACACAGTAGGAAAAAACGACGGCGAGTTCACGACAGCAATGGTATTCAGCGTTTCCGGGTAATTGGCGGTGGCCATCGTGGACGCTTGCTGGAGGTGACTCCTTAGGGACCACATAGCAGACAGCGACACGTCACCCAGATCAATGATGGTCGCGACGGAGGATATCGGCGTCGATGACTCATGAGGTACGTGATCACATAGCGGTACGACAAAGCGTGCCATACATTCGTAGAGCACGACGCTGCAGCAAGGTGTTAGCCACCTACCCAAAATACCCGTCGAAAGCACGTACATACGTTGATGACGTTTCTCTGACGGAAGAGCGTCCAATTCGCGACGAAGTGCACTGTCAAGCGAACCCAGTCTGTAGACGTACAGTGGCACACCGTGCTAGATAAAGCATTAATCGCAGACGCCCAAATGCGAGTGAAGAGCGTGTACTTTATCTCTGCGCCCAGTCCAGCGTGGGTAAAATCTCCGAGATGACTCCAACTCGGCGGTGTCAAACGTCTTGAACAGCTCGTCGACATTGTGCTGCTTCCTCCAGGTCTCCGCACGAGCAAATTGCTTCTCTGCCTTGTTGAGATCGTACCGGCGTGCGCGAAGAAAGCGCCTTGGACCCATCGTCAGGTGCTGTAGGGATCGAGGGCGAGAACAAGGGGACGCACATGAGGGTCACGTCATCATGGCTTGCGCGTACTTGGTCCGTCGCAGGTCGATAGAGACCCGATTGGATGAGATTCGCTCTGAATACTTGAAGCAGACCAGCATGCTCGTTTGACGTCGTCGTCGGGGTGCTTTGGACTGGTATAGAGTCCGTGCCATTTGGCAGGGGAGTGACAGATGTGTCCACGGGGACATTCGTGTCGTGCAAGTTCAAGACATCCGATACATCTGGTTGAGTGGCCATGCCAGCGACTTGGGTGGGATGCTGGCAAATTTTAACCCTGAGCGGTTCAAGTTTAGTTTTCAACTTACTGCGGTTCCGTGCCATGATCGATGATCATTTCTCACCCGCCGGAACTTACTAATACAATGCACAAAGCAATATATTCTATGTAAAACGACCTGAGATGATTTGGGATCCCATGACATCCAAAGTGTGTTGACCTTAGAAATGCGAGCACTCTTGCCTTGAACACAGATAAGCGCTGACGGAGGAACAACAAGAGGCTGGCTGTTCAAAAGTATGCAACCATAACACAGCCACCGTATGTCAATTCAAGTATTGCGGACCCATGTTACTCACAATCAACGTTCAACGTTCAACTTTGTTACTTTGTTTCTTCCTTGTCGTGTGCCACTCTAAGCACTCGCTCTTAGCATCGACGACGACACAACACCTCGTCCTCTAATCCATAATCAGTTCACTCAGTCGTTGTCATCCTCGGTCGACCACAGTTATGGATAAAACGAGTATGTACCTGCCTCTTTTTCTTTGTGCTGAACAACACAATAACGTGCTTCCAGTCCAAATGCTGTTGTCCAAGGCTTGCCACCTTGCTGAGATGTCTCATATAGAAAGTGGGGTTACTCTCATCGATCAGGCTATTGCCCTTGATCACCAGGTACTCAACCTCTGTCACTCCGGTCACCCCAAGCGGCCCGCTGTATTGAATCAGCTCGGAGACCATTTTGCATGCCGTTCTGGACAACGCGGTGGGATGGAAGACCTTGATCAGGCGATTCTGTGTGAACGAGAAGCACTGGGGCTTCGTCCGCTAGGCAACGAGGACCGGTCGAAGATTTTGAATAGCCTTGCACTCTGTCTCAATCATCGACACCAGAGGCTCGGGAAGACAGAGGATATCGAGGAGGCCATTATCCTCCAGCGGGATGCAGTTGCGCTTCGTCCACCAGGACACCCCCGTCGGTGTACTGCTTTGTCCAATCTTGCGCTTCATCTTTCTGCTCGGTATGAGCAACTCGGCGGACTTGATGGTCTCGTCGAGGCCATCTCTCTCGACCGTGCGTCGCTGATGCTTTCCTCACCAGGCCATCCAGACCGAATGGACATTTTGAGTGGCCTTGCCGGTCATCTCTTCCTGCGATTCTCACAGCTGGGGGGCATAGACGACATCCACGAAGCTATTGACCTATCCCGCGGTGCCATGGAACTCTGTCCACTTGAACACAAGGCTCGCGCAGGAATGATGAACAAGCTCGCAGCTCACCTTTCTACTCGGTACAATCAACTGGAGAGAATCAATGACCTTAACGAGGCTGTTGAGCTGTCCAGGCGCGCGCTGAGACTCTGTCCACCAGGACACGTCCGATCCCCCCCGTCGAACACCCTCCCATATCTACTCTACTCTAGGTATTCTCAGCTGGGGAGGAAGGATGATCTCGATGAAGCCATCGAGCTCACCGAAAGCTCATTGGAACTCTGTCCTCCTGGCCACCCAGACCGGGCCATGACACTACACAACCTCGCGTTGTATCTTTACGCGCGGTACGAGCAGCTAAAAGAGATCAATGACCTCGATGCTGCCATCGATCTCTCTCGAAGCGCACTGGCGCTCTGCCTGCCCGGGAACCCACATCGCCCAACCGCATTGGCCACCGCTGCAGCTCAGTTCTACGCTCGGTTCGGTCACCTGAATAACTTGGATGACCTTGACGAGGCGATTGTGCTCTCTCGGAGCGCTTTCGCCCTCTTCCTCCCGGGGCAGCCTGAACGACCGGCGACATTGCATGGGCTCACGACTTATCTTTCTACTCGGTACAAGCTGCTAGGCAAAACTAGTGACCGCGATGAGATCAATGCCCTCTTACGTGCGTAATAAGGAGCAGCGTTAGTGCTGGAATTGAAGGAGGAGCGACAGATGGAGTTTCCGTACTCGTTGTAAAAAAGCACAATTATTCAAAACTGACCAGTGACGCTAAGAATATAGTGACAGGTGTAATGATGGTCCGCGCACATGCTCGACGAAAAGAAGAATATGCCAGAGGTAATAAGTCAGTATGGGACACCGAGCTCGATGGTATCAATAGACATCAGGATTTAAAATTGCAATCAACACAAATACGCAGCAAGAAGGATAGCTATTGAGTGACAAGCTGGATGTACTGTATCGGGTGCGGAAATGGATCACGAATGGGACTGTGACTGATCTGAGAACTGTAACTATGGCCCTAACTAAAACTGAAAAGGGGGCATTTGAACACAGGCATAACTTCATCCGGAGTCGATTATCCAGGCCTCTAGACACCCTCGGAGAACATCCCAACCGATGCCCAGTATTCCACCCAACTTGTCGCGTCGACATCTGAGATTGGCGCGAGTGCCCGCATCGTCTGACTCACCCGCTCGGCCGCCTCCGTCGCAAAGCCCGCAAATCCAACCGCTTCGGTTGCATTGGATTCTCCTTCGACGACCGTTTCGCGACCGTTCGCTGCATCACTCCTTGCCAACACGCGTATAAAATCGAGGAGCTTGATAGCAGGCTGTTTGATGATGTCACGGAACAGTCAGCGGTCATGCCACGCCAAACCACTCCAATGAACGAAAAAGCTTCCAATGAGAAACTCACCACATGCCTCGTATTATCCTCACTCGTATCAGCTGCACGGGCCTCCAGTCTTTCTACCCACTCAGAAAATGGAATCAGTGGCAAAGGTGTTGATGTCAACCGTTTCTGATAAATGGCATTGCTGATAGACTGCATGACCGACGCCCATGTGACGGGTCGGGGATGTACCAAGTTCATTGCCAGTTGGGGCGTCTCGTCCGCAAATGCGACACTGAGTACCACATCTGATACAGCGTATGGCGGGAGCCATGACACGACCTCGAAGCACATCAGCCAAAGAAATGGGATCAAATACAAGGGAGACTGGTGTAGACCTACCCCATGAGCCTCTGGGAGCGCATTTAATGCCAAGCTCGACTTGATGATGATAGGAACCCAGTCCGTGGTCGACCACGCACCACCTGGGGAGCCACCAGTAATCTGCCCAATCCTAAACGACGTTGCAGGCAAACCACTCATCGCCAGGATCTATCGTAGGAAGCAAAGACAGTTAGAGGGCTTGAATCCTAGTCACAGGATACGCACACGTTCGGTCACATACTTGCTCGCACCATACCCAGTGCCAACAGCAATCCTCGCATCAAACTGCACCTCTTCCGGGAACAAGCCCTTGCTCTTCTCCCATCCCTGCGCCGATGCCACGGATGACGTGAACATGAATCTCGGCTTGACCTTCCTGTTCGAACCACGGGCAAGATCGATCAAATGGCGCGTCCCACGCACATTTGGTTCAAACGAAGATAGCGCTAGATTGAAATCAAGCCGCCATGCAACATGAACAATGAGCGTCACCGAACTACGAATCTCGTTATACGTCTGATCATCGAGCGAGAGCCTTGGTCGTGCTGCGTCGCCTTCGAGGTAGATGAGCTTCTCTGACCCAAGGAGTGCGGTGTCCAATCCGCGATCCTCGAATGCAGCACGCTGTCTCTGTTTAATCGCACCAAGCTTGGAAGGCCGGTTGAAGGCGTAGACGACAACCACGTCCTCGCGCTTGAGCAGGGACGCAAGCAAATATGAGCCCAGCCCGCCTGTTGTACCAGTCAACAGCACGACATGACCGCGGGGCGATTCTTTGATGACACCCTGCACGTCATTGGCGTCCTCGTCTCTGAGGCCAACAGTGTACTGGGTAATCATGGCTTCGATCCCACTCTTGGGATCCATGGCTTCTGGAGTGGGCGAAACATCTTTTTTGCCCATGAGTTGAATCAAATGCGCAGCAAGAAGCCGAAGGGTAGGTTTTGAGAAAACGATGTTCTGAGTGATCCGAGGTGCAACTGAACGTATCTCTTTGTGAGAAGATGTGACAAACGCGCCGATAATGCGATTTTTCAGGAAGGTTGAAGACAAGCTGTGCGACAAGAATGAGTCGAGGCCACATGAGAGGACGGGCAGATAACAGTAATCACACCTGTCGAAGCCCTGTTCAAACAAGTCCACATCGACATCGACAGCTTTCCCTGCGTTGATAGCCGTCGCGTGGATCGTTAGCCAGCCCTCAACCTGGATAAGAGACCACGACAAGGGTAGCGGGACATCGATTCCAGCCTTGATACTCGCCTCCACAGATGCATACCTACGTAAGGGCCCAGAACGATGATGACAAGCACAGAGAACAATTCTGTGACTCACAGCACATTAATTTCCGATTCATATAACTTCAAGGTCGCCTTTTTCATCACAGTTCCCTTGCCGGTACGTAACATCGGCTTATCCCTGCTGGTCACCAAGATCATCTCCTTAAAGATCCGGCTGAAGGTCGGTGCCTCCTTGTTGGCCTGTTCGATCTCTCGCCTAGCCGACAATGTCAGAAAAGAGTGGAAACCGAAATAAGACACACACACCAAATTTTATTCCTAAAATTAGAGACCTGTTCATCGTCTGTGACGTCAATCATGCTCGCTTCCTTCGGCTCTATGAGTACTCCCGTCTGGTTCCGACCACTTCCAAACATGCACACGCCGGACACGAAAAGGCTCGATGCGATTAAAACCTCCATCGGTGCAGGGACCGTCTTTTCGCTGGATGAATGGACCAGAACGTCATCCAGCCGACCAACACTACGCAGAGGTCAATCAACAGGCGCGCCTTGTGTCCAGCAACGATGACATACATTCTCCACAGTCCTTCGATGGTGGGGTGTTTGGTGAACACATCCGAGGTTGCATACCCCTTGACATCAGGCAAGTTCTCAACAGAAACATGGTGCGTCGGGCATGTCTACCAAATCACCACGCATCCAAGACGCATCAGGGTCTCATTTTGTTTTTATCAGAACGAAGACACGAACCAAAACTTGACATTCGTATAGCCCGTCTTCCTGTGGTACCCACCGTATGCGCTGATTGGATCCGAATCGGACCCAGTCCCACAGCGTCCGTTCAGCCGGACTCCGGAAACAGTATGTTAGTACGCTTGCTTCTGTCGCACCGTAAACCGCTGAAAGCTTGACACCTGCAGCAACCAACGCATCTCCCGTCTTTTTGGCAAGCGGCCCACCGCCAAACATCTGAGAGAAAATGTTTCGACGAAATAGAGAAAAACTAGGGAAATGGATTTACCACGTATTCCATCTTGCTCAGAATTTCGACTGCCTCTCGTGAAGTAGCCCATTCCTGCAGAAACGCTGGGACAGCAATGACTGCATTTGACCTGGTACGCTGTACCGCTTCGATGGTGTTTTGCGGGTTTGGAAATACAGGGGCCATTGCAGGACCGTGACAGGACGTCGGGGCAAATACACACACGCTCGTGAGGGACGTGATTGGATAGTAGAGCTGCACATATACACCAATGGCATGGAATGGTGGGAGTGATGCACCACCAACTCGGAGATCTATCGGGAAATCGATATGCTCTGCCATGGTCGCTGGTATCGGACAACTGAGTTCAGAACCCCGAATGGATTTGAAAATAATACTTACGTGTGGTGCACCAATGCACAGCAGTGAGATATGTGATTGGAATCGGTTTTGGGAATCCTGTACTCCCCGACGAATGAAGGTAGTACATGATCGTGTGATCAACGGGTCGCTCAGCAGCCTTGGGATAGGGTACGAATGAGGAACTCATTGTTTCCCTTCCAAGATTGGGGTAGGCATATGCAACCGAAGGGAGTTCCTCGATATCCAGTTTGATCGGCTCACTGACACCTGACATGAATTCTACCTTGATTCTGTTCAAGAGAGCTCCAAGAGAGTGGCCTGTGGTGATCAAACGACTGCAGTCCGTCTTCCGCATCATGTTCGCCACAGCAGCTGGGGAATTGCGAGGTGACATTGGGAATGGCTATTTGTTAACAATAGGTGATGAACCTCAATCGACTTCTGAGAGGCAAGGAACCTACGATAAGACCAGCATAGATCAGGCCCATCGTGAGTGCTTGGTACAGGATAGTGTCACAGTTACATATGATGGCAACGACGGCATTATCAAGCCCTTGACGGTTGGGACGGACAGCGTGGGCGACCCGCTGGCATGCGCGGTAAAACTCTAGATGGGAAATATGGCGAATATCATTGGTATGATCATCGTAAAACACGTAAAATGTCTGCGCAGGATTGTACTTTGCGTTAAACTCGACCATCTCTGGCAAAAACAGAGATCCGTCGAGAGAGGGATAGAATGGTCGACAGGTTGTCCCTCTAGAGGACAAAGAAGAGGGCATGATGTTATCTGTTTGGGAAGCGTTAAGAGGGCGGGTAGGGTATCTGAGGAAGGTTGGTGTGAGTAATGAGGGACTGCAAGGAAGGGGTATTTATACGGATTCATCATCGGGATGTCAATAAGCAGAACGTAAAAAGATGTGGGCAGAGACGGAAAGGGGAGGCATACTGTTTAGATTCGTTTCGTTCTTCCTACTCCTTGGAAATAGAGAAAGGAAGCCACCAAAACAAGGCAATCACTCTGTGAGCGAACCCACTAGGCAAACTAACGAATCGGAAGGAAGATTTCACACAACCTTCGGAACGAATGCTTGTCCCATGAAGCCATGGCGGTCATAAGAACACGAAAGAGCGTCCACCTATACGGGGCAATGAGGATTTTGTGTCTGTGAATGCGTGAGAACCACGAATCTGGTATTCGGGACAAATCAACATTATCATTGAAGTTTCGAGAATAATTCGTGATGACCTGTAGCTATACCCAGCATCTCCATAATACTACGAACGTGCAGAATTCACCTTTTCGTGCAATAGCTCCAATATTTGCCTCTCCTGTTTGTCCATGAACAACATCACTGTTCCGAATCGCTGAACTTTGGTGAAAGCCAACATGTAATCCCGGACAAGATCTCTTGTGTTTAGTGAGGAATCATGTTCGAGCACAGCTTGGAATGTGCGAAGAATAGATTTGAACAGCTCTGGTTCCAAGGAAACCTGGAATAATGCTGGAATGGAAGCAGGCGAGATCATCTAAATAGAATAGCCTGAGAATAGCGGAGTTTTTCTTCAAGGATAGCTTACACGAATAAGATCCCACCTGTCTGTGTCGGATTGGAGAGCATCCCATGACTTGACAAACTGAAATAGTGACATCGATGATTTGGAGAGTTTTTCCGTGTTTGCGTTACTTGGTGTTGGTCGTGCAATGGGTTTTCGCGTTGAGGCAGTGTCGCTTGGCGTTCTCGTAACAATGGTATGGTTTCCTGTAGGGCGGAATATTCCACCCGATACTCTGACCGGCTTAGTCTCTTCGCGTGCTTGCTTAGCTTCCGTAAAGGTCTGCAGTTTTGGCGGAGGGACTTGTGTCGTAGTTGCCTTGCTCTCCTGCTTCAATAGGCGAGATGAAACTGGCTGAAGCAAATCCATAGTCTTTGTCTCCGTGGGCGAGATAACATGTGTTTCATGAGGTATACTGGCTTCAACTATCTCAATGGGAACTCGTCGACGTCTTGGGGTAGTGACTTTTGGCGAGCCGGCAGTCTACAAACGGGAGACCTGGTCCTCAGCTAGTGTTGCTACAGCAGTAAAGACTTACACTGTGTTTGGAAAGTCGCCGTTGGTCCAACAACTTCCCAAGTTCGACTATCTCATTCTTTACTGCTTCGTTTGCGGGCTCTAGTGCGAGAGCTTTGTCTAGGTCTGCAACGGATGAGTGATTGTCGGCTGCGATTAGGCATCACTCGTACCCGCCTGAGCATTATCCAGGTTTCCAAGAGTCCTCCGGGCTTGCGCTCTTCTAAAGAGTGCTTTTACATTATTGGGGCTCAATGCGAGTACTTTAGTGCAGTCCCTCTCCGCATCCTCAGATCTACAAAAGCTCGTGAAGTAAAGTTTAGGATAGACTTGCTAGACGTACTTTCCAAGTTTGAGATACGCCGCCGCCCGGTTGAGAAAGAAGGTGTGGTCACTACCATCAGCAAGGATCGCGTCGGTGTAGTGGCCAACCGCGACGGGATAGTCAGCGACTTTGAAGGCTGCATTTCCCTAATGAACCGTATCACCCTAACAGACCGACGCTGATGTTGCCCACAGCTCACCTTGTCTTTCGCCAGTCTCGCCTTTTCTGACGCCATTCACGCTTGTTGGCAGTGGCGGTCGGTTTCGAAGAGGTTCATAAGGCCAACCAGCAACTCATCAAATCCGAATCTCAACGGCAATTTTCGCGAACGTCTTCCAAGTATGGCCCGCCCAGACCTTACGCAAATTAAAGGCACAAAAGTGCCCCCGCGTAGTACGTCAAGGTTCTGGATCCGTTCGAACTATATCCCTCATGTCCAGCGCTCAAGCCTCCGTCAGCAAGCCAGCGCCCTCGTTGACCTCTCCCCGGCTTCTACATTCTTTGGGTGAGGAGAACAAGTCTGTTCTCAGTCTAATAGCCGATGCCCGGCACATCTTTGCTGGAGGCCAGGCCCAGGATATTTCGGCAAGTTACTTTCGGTTCCCTGTTCTACTAGCCTTACAACTTCAGTAGGTTTGGGACAAGCATTCTTACACGCTTAAAACTAGTCTCCGCGGTCATACAGGGAGTATACTCGCTTTGGAACTTGCGGATGAAAAACAGTGGCTGTTCAGCGCTTCGGGTAAGATGTCGCATCCTTCCTTCATTCGAGCTTTCTGATGTTTCTTAGGCGACAGCACTGTTAGGGTAGTGTTATCTCTCGCGCAGTGACTGCTTATAGTCTCATTTAGGTTAGATATGGTCCACAGATACGCTCTCTGCATTATATATCCTCCACCCCTATCTAGAGACTGGGGCAGGCGACCTTTTCTCTCTGGCTTGGAACCCCATTCTACAATCGATTTACCTCGGCTGCCAGAACACCTCGTTGCAGTGGTTTAATTTTGGTCAACAACTCAACCTCCAGCCTCTTCACGATCTGGCGGCTGGTTCTGGTACATCTACACCTACTCGCAAGGTTCACAAATTCTTTGACAGTTACCCTCAATACACTCATAAACCAGCTGACCTCTTGGCGAATAACCTGCCTCTCTTGACTCCGCCCCCTGGTTGTAAAAATATAATTGAAATCCCACGTTCCAACGTTTTCGATTCAGCACATTTCGGATACGTCTACTGTATGGCGACGATGCCATCCCAAAGAACCGGTTCTAATGACACCGCATTACAACCTGACGCGACCTATCACCTCCTGACAGGCGGTGGGGATGAGACTGTCAAGGTCAGTCCGATGTAAACATGGAAACGGTTCGGAAGGGTCACTTCTTACTAGATATGGGCGTGCACCCCCTCTGGCCCAGTGTTGAACCATACGTTTGAATGTAATCACGGTGCAGTATTATCCCTTGCAGTCTCGGGTGATACTGTCTTCGCGGGTTGTCAAGAGGGATATGTTCAGGTATTTGACCTCGAGACCAGAGCGCTTGTCCGGACGATCATAGTTCAGGAGGTTAGCCGAGGTATTTTGTGCGTGCTGTCGAACAGAAGCTCATGATATGCTCTAGGACATCGACATATTGTCGCTATCTATCATGCATTCCGAACTCTACACGTGTTCCTCCAACGGTCAGATACAGGTTGGTATTCCAAATGATCCAAGCATCTGGATATACTCATCTGCGTGGTTTTAAGCGATGGTCACCCGCATTTAATTGCATTGCGTCGTGGACTGCTCATGAAGGGATCGTACTTTCCTCTATCATAACCCATTTACCCCAGACAAATGGATTTGTACTGGTCTCGGGTGCCAATGATGGCTTCGTAAAGGTAAAGAATTTATCTTATCTGTTGAGCACATATGCCACATTTCATGTAGATCTGGGATATTGACTTGTCGTCGAAAGAGACTTCTGTCTCAGCCTCAAACGACGATTTGCCTGGGGTTCAAGATGACGGTCATGGTGCGCGGCCCGCCTTGCAGGATCCCGTATTGCTTACGTGTTAAACATAGATGTCATGATCTATGCATTATCTATCTTTGTTTCTATTCCTAGTGTCAGCTCTGATCATTTGCATCGTGAAGATTGCCGCCAAGCAGCTATCTGGTTGAAAAAGTGTCTGCACCAACTAGGTGGCGAGTCAACACTGGTGGGGCTCTACCTGCATGATGATCGGTAACCAGTTCTGACCTCGAATAGATACCAACTGGGGAGAACAAGAGCCCATTAGTCCTCTCAACCTTCCATGGAATCCAAGGCGAACATCCAAAGCCTCGAATACTATTTTACGGGTAGATTCAGCTGCTCCATGTGTTGCTTACATGCTCTGATTTTCCTCAGGCATTACGACGTCATCTCGGCACCGCGCGAGGGCTGGAATTCTGACCCGTTTACAGTCACTGGCCGGAATGGATATCTATATGGCCGGGGCGTTACAGATAACAAGGGTCCTATCATGGCGGCAGCATGCGCCGCTGCCGAATTGTTACGGAAGCGGGCCCTCGGGGTTGACCTCGTGTTTCTGATTGAAGGTGAGGAAGAAGTTGGGAGTGCTGGATTCATGGATGCCGTTTTGGCACACAAGGTTGGACCCAGTCTCTTTGTACTTTCAACGGGACCTTATCTTTTCAGTCGCAAATCGGGGATATCAACGCTATCTTGCTCAGGTATTGTCCATTGTAAATTGATGGACATGTTTTAAACCGGTGACCAGCAACTCTACTTGGATAACAGAGTATCCGCCTTGTATTACGTATGGTTTGCGTGGTGTTGTCCACGCAACAGTAGAGGTACGTAACCGAGTGCTGAACACAGGATCGCCCTAGACGGCTGGTAGGTTGCCAGCGGCGCTCCAGATCAACATTCTGGTATCGAAGGAGGAGCTACAACAGAGCCGATGCTCGACATGTATATACCATATTCGACACTGCGAGTATTTTTTGACGTCCATCTGTAGGATTCGACTGCTTGCAACGTTATCAGACGGTCAACGCAAAGTTTTAATCCCAGGTTTTTGTGGGTTATCCGTCTTCTACGGTAGCATCTCTACTGAGCCAAACTCCGATGTCAGATGACAGCGTTCGCCCCCTGACCCAAGATGAAAAACAACTTTACGAGCTGTTGTCGTTGGTGACGCACAGCCCAGCCTCGGTCCTCTCGTCACGCTGGCGCGAACCCTCGCTCACCGTGCACAACATCGCGGTCTCAGGCCCAGGAAGTACGTCTTGCGCTTAACCGCCGCAACCATGTCCTCACGTGCCACCCTGCCCAGACCCCACCGTCATCCCAGGCAAGGTGACGACCAAACTCTCGCTACGCATTGTGCCAGACCAAGACCTCGACACGGTCTCGCGCGCACTCGTCTCGCACCTCACAACGTCCTTTAACGCATTTAAATCGCCCAACACGCTCTCCGTCCGTCTACATCTTTTTCATCACGGCCCACCACTTATGGATGCATTAGGTCACCATCGATCACACCGGAGACTGGTGGCTAGGCGACCTCGACGATCCGTGGTTCAAGGCGCTCGAAATGGCCGTGCGCGAGGAATGGGGCGTCGAGCCCCTGCGCATCCGTGAAGGCGGCGTGCGTCTCTTTTTTTGCCCTGTCTAGGCCCTTGGCTGATCCACGTCCCTAGTCTATCCCGTCCGTGCCGTGCTTGGAAAAGACGTTTGGGTGCCACGCGCTTCATCTTCCGCTCGGCCAGAGCTCGGTGCGTTGCCTGCCGTGGGTTCAATGGGGGGCACTGCTCACTTGGGACATCACAGGACCGGGCACATTTACCCAACGAGCGGATCTCACTTGCCAATCTTTGGCAAGGAAAAGCCGTACTCGAACGGTTCCTGACGAAAGCCGCGGTCGCGTGTCAATAGACGGGTACCTTGTTTCATTCCGCGGTCTTGCAAGTATATGTATACGGATATTATGCCCCTGCGGGGAAGCACAACATTATACTATTGGTATGCACCACTACTAGTGAAAGACAAGAACTGAATACAGACCCGAATTATCGTAAAACAACAATGCAAGCGAAGAAACACGTGTAGTAGTAGTAGTCGGCACAATGCAAACAGCGAGTTGTCGTCAAGGAGCAGGCCAGCCCGTCGTTGCATATTTTCAAAGCTACAAAATGGGTCCCGTCCCCTCATCGATACCCCATTTCTCTCCCCCCCCTTTTTTTTTGGGCGTGTGACGAGAGAACGGGACCACGTCGCACAAACGAGCCAGACTCCCGTCGCGACCTACCTAAGCATCTAGAAATGCATAAATAAGACCAACAGAAAACCAGGCTACACAAGAAATGCAATCAAGACCTTTGAGTGAATGGAGAGAAAGAAACGGGATAACGATACGGGTGCGAATGGAGAAAGAAAATGAAGAGGGTATGCGTGAGTGTCGTCCACGAGATGATAAAATGAAGAAAATCAGGTTGAATACGGTACGGTTTCACCAATTCATGGTGCTTTCCCGCAAGATAGGTGTGGAAATAGTACCCGGTTGAACTGTGCGACGCTCCCGCACGCTTGTGACATGGTGATCGTAACCTTCTTCCTCTCCACGTTCAGACTGGAATCCCCTGAGACTGTCCTCTGCATAGTAAAAGCTCCTCCGCCGTTGCCCGCCGACGCTGTCACGATCAAACTCTTGGCCGTCTGGTCGCACGCCAACGAACGCGTTGCTGTCGGACAAACGCCTGTGGGCGAGCGCACGGCGTCTCTTGTACGCTTTGTAGACAACGCACGCGATGATGATGATCGCTATAGCACCGAGCGAGCTGACAACACCGATGATGGCGTCCTGGCGAACGTGTGATCCACTGGAAGATTGATTACTGCTCCCCCCAGCAGCCGGACCTGCGATCGCGTTTAGCTGGAAACTAGAGTCGATACATCCCGCAAGCTCTGTAGCCATTGAGGTGGACTGGCCAGTGTAGAAAACAGAGTGCCGATCCGAGATGAGACTGGCTAGCGCGGAAACTTTATCTCCGGGGATGTAAGCTTGATAGATCGTTCCAAGCATCTGAAGATCCTGTGGTCCCTGATAACCTTGCGGTTCATACACCTTCAATTCAAAGTCGTGTACTTCACTGGCTGTCATGGAATCAAGTTAGCGTGTTATCCAGCACCACGTGTAAAAAGAAACATACAATCAATACCGAGAGCTGTTGCGATGATCTCCGGGGTGTATACGAATATTTGCGCTTGAGAATCGGGTTGCGTTGCCACAAAGGACCAAGAAAGTGAATTATTGAAGAGCAAATTAACCAAGACATAGCTACTGGGAAGAGTGCTCAGATCAAGCACTGGTTGTGGCAGTATGACGGAGGGTAATCCACTGGGGAGTGGAGGCGCGGTGGGAGAAGCCGTAGGAGCTACTGAAAGTAACGATAACGTTGTCTGGGGTTGATCAGGATTAGTGATCGTGTGAGTAGCAGTTGGCGTAATGGTGTTCAGTAAAAGAGAGGTGACTGTGGACAAGTAATCATAGTTGGAATTACTGGAGACAGAGCTGTGAGTGGTTGTGACTGAGGTTGTGGTGGTTGTGGAGGACGTCGTCGTAGTAGCATTCAAAGACTCGGTTCGACTGGTAGAAGTAGTGGGAAAACTTATCACAGTCGAAGTGGGCAGGGAGCTCGTCGGCTTAGTCGATCTTGAGAGTAAAGTGAGTATAACAAAATACATCGCGATGTGTTACACGCTCTGACCTAGTGGGTGTTGGGGTCACGCTCGTGCACCCAAAAATACCAAGGATAGAACAAGAAGTAGTTGGCACAGCACTGGAGGTGGGAGTAGAATATGTGGCAGACGTAGTGTCACAGTCAAGACCAAGAAGATTATTGCAGGTTGACGTCGTTATAGCCGACGGGTGCAGAGTTGCCGGAGTAGTTGATGAAGCAGGGCAGCCGTCAACTATCCCTAACAGTGGATTGCAAGAAGACGTCGGAGTAGACGAATATGTTGCAGTGGCTGGCTGGCTGGTCCATGAAGGTTGTGAGGCCGAGTTGCTCGGACAGCCATCGACCAGACCCAACAGCGGATTGCAAGAAGACGTTGGAGTGGGCGAAGACGTTCCACTGGGCGGCTGTGTGGATGGCGGAGGTGACCAGGCTGAACTACTCGGACAACCCTCGACCAAACCCAACAGCGGATCGCAAGAAGATGTCGGAGTGGGCGAAGACGTTCCACTGGGCGGCTGTGTGGATGGCGGAGGTGACCAGGCTGAATTACTCGGACAACCCTCAACCAGACCCAACAGCGGATTGCAAGAAGACGTTGGAGTGGGCGAAGACGTTCCACTGGGCGGCTGGGTGGATGGCTGAGGTGGTGATGGCGAGTTACTCGGACAACCCTCGACCAGACCCAACAAGGGATTGCAAGAAGATGTCGGAGCGGGCGAAGACGTTCCACTGGGCGGCTGTGCAGATGGCGGAGGTGACGATGGCGAGTTACTCGGACAACCCTCGACCAAACCCAACAGCGGATTGCAAGAAGATGTCGGAGTGGGCGAAGACGTTCCACTGGGCGGCTGTGTGGATGGTGGAGGCGACGAAGGCGAGGGCGTGTCACTTGGAGGAGGGGGACAACCTTCAACCAGACCCAACAGTGGATTGCAAGAAGACGTTGAAGAAGACGCAGATGATGCACTGGGTGGGTGGCTAGACTGTGGAGGTGACGGGGGCGGGTTACTCGAGCTGGAACAACCATCGACTATACCTAACGACGGGTTGCAAGAAGGTGTCAGAGAAGACGACGGAGGAGATGCAGTGTGTGGCTGGCTGGCTGATGTGATCGAGGAAGGCAAGGACGTGCCGCTCGGAGGAGGGGGACAACCCTCGACTATACCTAACACCGGGTCGCACGAAGATGACGGCGAAGGCGACGGAGAAGTTGGACTGGGTGACGGACTAGCCGGCGTCGGAGAGCGAGAAGTCGATGGGTTGTTCGCACTGGGTGATGTTTGAGGAGCGGAATTAGTTGGAGGCGCGGGCGGGGTGCTCGATGAAGCGGAGCACACGACGCCTACACCCAAAAGATTAGCATCACAAGAGGACGACGGCGATGGTGACGGTGACGGTGTGGGTGAAGGCGAAGGTGAAGATCCACCCTTTGTCGTCTGAGCTGGGGTCGACGGAGAGGTATTCCGCGTCGGCGATGATGCAACGGACGAGTGGGGGGACGTTACGGGGTTCAGAACACCGTTCAGGCCACCATTGACACCGCTGAGGAGGTCGCCTGGAAAGCAAGTCGCATTGGGATGTGAGCAGGAGAAGGGGGACGACGCACCCAACGTGCTACCATCTCTATGCTTGAGAAAGCGTCTGGCATGCAGGGACGAGCGGGAAGCGTCGACAAGGGCTGCGGAGGCTGCGAGGAAGAGAACGAGGAGGGAGGGGTACATCCAGGAAACGAGTGTGAGTCGCTGCACGGTCGCAGGAAGAGAAAATTAAAAAATAAAAAATATCTAGAAAACGGCGTCCTGGCAGAGAACACGCCCGGCGACGAGGACGACGAAACTTGGAAGGAGAAAAAAAAAAAAAAAAAAAGATGGGAAAGATCAACGTTGCGATCACACGGTAACGGTCGATACGAGAACGACAGCCCAAACGCCGCATGGACAGACTCGGATTGGGTGTACAAGTGAGACAGTTAACTAATAACTACTTAAATGAAACCAATCTGCATCTCGTCAGCGCTCATATCGAGCCCTCGAAACAGTCACATTACCTTGTTGGCAACATCAAGCGCGTCGTGGTCAGGCGCGAGACGGACATACGCCTTCTTTTTTCCGTCCGGTCTGCCCAAATCTCAGCGTCGATCTGTCCAACGACACGTGCCAACTCACCGGATGAGCGTGTTGACTTTGGCAGCCTGCACATCGTACAGCTTCTTCACGGCATCCTTGATCTGTCGCTTGTTCGATCGAAGGTCGACAATGAACACCAGCGTGTTGTGTTCCTCAATCTTCTTCATCGCAGACTCGGTGTTCAGAGGACTACATGCACCGTCAGCATTCTACATCTGCGTGGTGTTCAGACGACGCACGAGACGATAGTCCGGAACTCGTCCATACGTGGCGCATGTGGAATCGACTTGCGTGGATACTTGGGTTTGCGACTCAGCCTCAACGTCTTGGGCCGACGGAACGACACAGAGTACCGCGGTTTGCGTGATGAGTGCGAGTGAACACCCTGCAATACAGCCTTTTTGGCGGCCTTGGCCTTGGCATCTTTTGCGGGCTTGCCAGCTGGGGCTACCGTGTGTCAGTCGAGATACCGCACACGAGTGGACCACTCACCCTTGGCCTTGGTTGTCTTCGTGGTGGCCATGGGTGTGTCGAGTCTAGGGAATAAGTAGATGAGCACCAGAGTAGAGACCAAGTACCAGCTGCACGACCAGCACATCCGTCATCCAACTAGTCCCCTTTCGATCCACCTCAAACAACCGTTTTCCACGTCACCACACATATCAGATCCATTGATGGGGTCGTCGTGTAGCTCATACAGCAGTGTGGGACGCCTACCTTGATGGAATTGTGGGCCTTGCTCGTCGTGGATGTGTACGAGTTGCCTTCTGCTTGTCCCGGGTATTGCCGATTTCTGATCAGTGGCTGTGCAATCCATACTGAAGGCCAGCAAGGAGGCCAGCAAGGACTGCACGATGCGGTAGCCCATTCAGATATTGAAAACAACATTACAAGAGATGATAGCGAATAACAATAAGACAATCATGCAGAATTCCATACGTATACAACACGTTCACTGCGCCTGGGCCTCCTAAAACACATGTTAGTTCAGTTACAGCAGCACGGGCAACTTGACAAACCTGATCCACAAACTCCATCGCTTCTTCCCGCTTGATACTCCGGATAGAGCTCACTTTTTGATTGTTGAACAAGACGCCGTAGAATTTATCTGCGGTTACCAACATCTCGGGTCGGAACGTCGTCGTGATGAACTGGGCCGTGTGTGAAAGCGATTTAATCATATCTAGGTTAAAGGCGTAAGCGTGCGCAGCTGGGCGGCGTTCATCGTGACTCACTGGCAACGGCAGTTCGATATTGTGCGTCAAGGTTGGCATCAATCTGACCGCGTGGTCAGCGGTCCGAACCGGTTGTCTCCTGCGAAACGTCCATACCTCGTCAAATAGATAAAACGGCGCGGGGTCACACTTTTGGATTGCAAATACTGAGAACGAAACGTGTGAATTGTCCGTATCATGTCCGAATGTCAGCTTCATACCCGTGGCAAGCGCAACAAGTGACTTTTGACCACCCGAGAGCTGTTGTATCCGTAGGCCTTCGTCCACCTTGGAGTTGAATGATACCTACAAGCTCTGAGTGCCAACAATCTCATCATGCACTTGTCACGAACCTTGATGGCAACTCCGGTATAGCTGTCAATCGTGCTCTGCTGTGTCTCGTCCGCCCCATCCATTGCTTCCTCATCCTGCATCAGCTATGAGCATGTTGATCAGTCCAAAAAAATAGTTCCAACCGACCTGGTCGATCCGTCGTTGGATGATCAATCTACCTCGACCAGCAGGAACCAAACTTTCAAACACCTCCTCAAAGTTGCTCGCCACTTGTTTGAACGTGCGTTCAATCGCCTCATCTTTTCGCTGGTCGAGTACCTGAACAAGTTCTTCGATCGAAGTTGCCGAGTTATCTAGATCTTCACGTCGTTGCAAGAGTTGATCACGTTGCTTCGTAAACGAATTATATTGTTCAAACGCCTTCTTGTTCACGTGAGCAAACTTCTTCAAGCCCTCGTTCACGGTGTGGAGTTTCTTGACCAGCTAATAATATAAACTGTATTGACAACCCTTTTTTATGACATTGATGAGATCACGAACCCGATCGAGCTTCTCGCTCGTGTACTTTTCAAACGCTTCCTCAGGAAGTACCCCAAGATCCCGAATGTTCCGATTACATTCTTCTTTGCGTGCCGTCAACATCTGCTTCTTGGCGAGGTACCTTTCTGTATTCTTTTGGAGCTTCGTCACACTGCGACTGTCTTCCGTTTGCTGCTGCTGCGCCCGTTCCAAACCTGAACGCAGTTCCTGAAGCTCTGCGTTTAGCTTTTCGACATCCTTGTCCGCATCTGCGGGTGTTTTTCGGGTGAGAGAAAGGTGGAGCTATCAAAGCACTTACCCTGAGACCGTTTGGTCGCAGCTGTTATCGCATTCCCAAGAGATCGCAGTTCCCGTCCACGCGTGTCAAGCGACTCTGCAGATGTATTGTCCCCGCTCACGGCTTCACCCAGAGATTCGAGCTTCACCTGGAGCTCCCGCTGTCTCCGCCGGAGACTTTCATTTAGCTCAATTTCCACCAGATTCTTCCTACCATCCAGCTAGCAGGGCGTCGTTCAGCCAACCCATCAGCGCAATTAACCAGAAAAACTTACATCGGACCGAACCCTGCCCAACTCCCGTACTTTTTTTCTCCGCTCGTCCACCTCAATACCCAACGTATCCATCCTGCTCGCCTCCTCATCCGTTAAATTCTGCGTGAGCGGCATTGCCAGTTCCTCTCGATACCCCTCCGCCCTCGCCCGCGTACTACTCAGCTCCGTCTCTAAATCCCCAATCTCCGTCTCGAGCGCAACCACGCGCGCATTCAGCCGCTCACGCTCCTTGCTCAGCGAACTCACGTCTTGCAGGAAATTCTCCCGCGACTCGCGCGCTTGCGCCTGCTGCAGCGCCAGGACCTGAATCCGCCCCGTCGTGCGTGTGATCTCCTGCTCGATCCGTGCAATTTCCGATTTCACCTCCTTGGCGCGCCGATCCTCGGCGTCGAATTTAGTCCGCCAGGACGCGACAGATTTGATGGCTTCAATGCGGGATCGACGGACGTCGTGGTACCCACCGGTAAGCGCACCCTTGCGGTCGACCTTGTCGCCGTCAAGCGTGATCGTGTTAACACCGTGACTCCTGACGTAGGCTGCAGCGACGGTCAAGTCTCGGCATACCCACGTCTTGCCAAATACTTGTTGGAACGCCTTTTGATGCGTAACGTCAAAATGAAGCTTGTCGATGAGAGGAAGAGCGTCCTGGGCTGGCGGCACCGATGTCGCAGGCTTTGGCTTAAGTCGGTTGAGGGGCATAAAGGTGACACGACCCGTTTTCTCTTTCAACATGATTTCGAGGACCTTTGAGGCTGTTTCATCCGTATCAACAACAATATGGAAAAGACTAATAAAAATGTCTCAGTTGGATTTATTATCATGGATGTGTCGTTTACCTGTTGCCAGCAGTAAGTTCAATAGCGGTGTTGAACGTCGGGTCTGGAATTTCAAAGAGACGGTACAGTGGTCCATAGACACCTTCCAGGCCATGTCTCTGTGCAATCCTATCAACAGCACGTAGTCCTGAACCTGTATCCTATCAAATTGTTTAGTAACGACGTCCCTGAGGCACATACATCTACTTACCTTGTCCATCATCGCGGCAAGACTGCGCTCGGCAGACTTGAGCTCATCTCCTGCGTGCGCGAGAAGGCCACCCAACTTGGAATCCTCCCTCCAGAGCTCCTTTCGTCGTTCACTGAGATCGCTCTGTTGATCCTTGAGCTCTGTGAGTTGCTCACCTAGGGTGCGCACTCGTTGTTTACCGTCCTCAAGGTTGCCCTGAATACCATCCACTCTCTGGACGATATCTTCCAGCGACGCTTTCGTAGACGCAAGGTCTTTCCGTGTCGACTCGAGAACAGCAGACCGAGTATTTTGAAACGCGTCGAGGGAAGCAATCTCTTGGCGTAGATAGTCGTCCCGCTCCGCTTTTGTCCGGAAGCGCTTCACTCGGCCTTGCTTTGCAAAGAGCGCGTTCAGCTGTGTCCGTGCCTCTTCCATTTTACGCTTCTCCGTGGCTTCCCTGCCGCGCGCATCGTTCCACTGAGGAATAAGCTGGGAAAGCTCCCTTTCTTTGAGTTGGATCTGTTTCTCCAAAGTACCCAGCTCATTTTCGAGCGCTGAACGCCGTCCATCCTCGTGTTCACCCGCAGATTGTAGATCGGCAATAATACATTCCAACTCCGTGCGTGAACGGACGAGGTCAGAGAGTTCAGACTGAGCGTCTTGACGCGTAATACTGAGAGTCGACAGGTTATGTTTCGTTTGAGAGATTTTTTGTTCGAGACGCTGCGACGCGTATGAGACACACCAAGAGGAAGTATCAAACACCCACCTGAATCTCTTTTTCACGTGTGTCATACTGCTCGCGACGCATATTTGCGCCATGTACTTCACCTCGTCTTTCCTCCTCAATCTCTTCCAATGCCTCACCGACCTCTTCTAGCTCACGCTGGTACAACGCATACTCAAGACACCGTCGTTCCTTGTCCTTTTCCTGGAACTCGCGCAGTTCCTCCTTCTCCTCCTCCAGTTCTGTCAAGCGTGACTCGATATATTCGAGCAACTCATTGATCTTGGTACGCTTCGCGTCCGTTTCTGCCATGATGCGAAGAGACTCGGTGCGACGTTGTTCATAAACTTTGGTTCCAGCAACTTCTTTGAGGAGCGCGAGCCGCTCATGATCTTTTGCATTCGTTAGCGCAGTAATCTAGACCATGCCAGTGTCAGCGCATGCAATCCGACAGGAAAGCAAGCGGGTTACCCTGCCCTGAGGGACGATGTAGTATGGATTCGACTTGCTAAATCCGGCGCTCTCGAGTAGGTTCATCACGTCGGCTTTGCTCGCGCTTTTCTTGTCTAAACTGTATTCGTCCTTTTTCAGGCCAATCGTTCGTCGGATGATGACTTCCTCGCGTCCGGTTGGGAACCTGTTGTCTGTGTTGTCAAAGACGATCTCCACTGTGAAAAATGTGAGCAAAAGGGTGGAAAGGAGCGACGATGGAGTACCGTAGGCAGATAGGGTGGTCGTCACTGAGACACCTTCATGCAGAAGTGCTTGACGTTCCTCGCGCGACATTGAGGTATACGCATCAGAGAGAACAAATCGGATGGCTGTAGAAATAGCGTAAGTATCTTACGCTCGAGGCAAGGGACTAGGTATGCTTGTAAGGTGTGCTAGGGGGTATCCCACACAGAGAACATCACGAAACGGAGACTCACCTGCGAAAAAGTTGCTCTTCCCAGATCCATTCCGTCCGACGACTACATTGTGCCGAGGTGAAAACGGTTCTATCTGTGTCTGATCACGGTCTTGGGGACAAATAAATTCGTGTTCGAACTGTTAATGGAATCACTCACAGGATTTGAATCCCTGGATCGTCAACGTCTTGATGTACATTTCTGCAGAGGATAAACGCGAGCCTAATAACCTGGCTCAACCTCGCTGGACAACAAGTTGTGGAGAGCAAGACGCGTGACACACGCGTGACTATCGTCACACCGTGTCACTCCTAACTTGTGTACAGATTTAAATAAAAATTGTTCTGATAGTCAATAATGAGTATCATCCGCTGGTTATGCTGGCAGAGGAACATTCCAAGGATCAAACAAAACCTTCCCACATCTCCCTTTGTCGAAATCATCGTATGTTTTTGCCGCTGCATCAAACCCGACTACCTTCTCCACCAGACTTGTCTCTTCCCCCACTTCTCCAAAGATGTCCTGCCTTCTAAGTAGCAAGTCCAGGGCCATGGGGAACATGGCTCGTACCGGGCAGCGTCCAAAGTCCAACGACACGTTCTTGTTGTATAGCTGTTGACCCGTATACGGCACTTGATCCTTTGCGTGTACTCCTACCGAGGTTATGCACCCAAACGGTCTCACCAGCTCATACGCAAGTGAGAGAGCAGTCGTTTTTCCAACAACCTGCACCGCAAACATTGAGTCTTGGTGACAACGTCCCTAATACCTTGTACTCACCTCTAAAACCATATTACATCCGACACCCTCCGAAAAGTTCATGGCGATATCTTTGCTCGCTGCGATATCTGACACGAAAAGACAGCTGTTTCGCTGTTGTCCATATGCATTTGAGACCTTGGCGTATATTGCCTCCATCTTTCTGCGTCGACTCTCCAATGGGTCGATTGCAACAATGCGAAATTCGATGTTTTTTGTGTAGAGCATGTCAAGCAACGCGATGCATGCACACTGTTCCCATCAATGTGTATGTCAGATCTGGTTACTGACAAGCAACGCACCACTCCAACTGGTCCAAGACCCACGATTGCGATCGTCAACACCTTGTCTTCTGGCAAGAATGGAACCGAAACACACTCTAGGCCAGTCCCTGAACCCTGAGGATATGCTCTCGACGTTAATATCGGCAGAATCTTTGAGTGGTTCAACGCCTGAAAAGCTGCGAACACGCCTGTTGGTAAGATGTCACAGAGTAACAACAAGGACGGATCCGCAAGTTTCTTGATCGCCTCTTTTGTCTCTTGGTCGGAATTCACAGAGACGGCAGTAATTTCTTTGAGGTTGTAAAGCGTACCACCTGCGCGTGGAACACGAACGAACTGGGCTTGTCCTCCTGGAGTGTGAGGCGTTCCGAAAAGTTGGCTTTCGACACATCTGCAGGTGAAACCAACCCGGCAATAACTGGTGAACTCGGTCGCAATACAGCTTGCGTACAGAAAACATGACAACGTACTGGCATTCTCCGCAGGACACCGTAAAAGGTGAAACGACATTGTCTCCTACCTTGAGAGTAGAGTACAAATAAGGTCGATCCGTCGACCCTGGATGGAAGTTTGTACCGAGCGCGATCACTTCTCCGATAAACTCATGTCCACAGACGAAACTAATAGAAATCCGAGTCGTTTTTGTTGACGTATTTGATGGCAATGGGTAACTTACGGCTCAGCTAGATCTTCCCTGCCACGGTAAACATGCAGATCGCTACCACACAAACCTGCGAGCTAGCAGAGGCCAAGTCAGATCAGAAATACACTGAAAGGGTATTATACAGCCATGCCTTGACTTTGACGATCGCATCGTCGGGATCTTGTATCCTATTCGGATCATCAAAGTCCATCCATCCCAGAACTTGAACAAAGGTCCACGCTCACCTCGGAATTGGGATCTCCTCGACACGAATGTCGTATGCAGGAGGATGCCAACGTATCGCGAATTGCATGATATTCAATGTGTTCAGCCCAACTTTAGTACAACTTGTACCACTTGCAGGTCCGATCTGACGCTGAGACGTGTACATCTACGTCCAGCCCATGCCCGACTGTCTACTTGAACGTTGAACACAACTGGACATTTACTGACATTCTGAAGCTTAGTGTAATTCAAGAGTACCTCTAGCGCTGGGCCATGCACTGCGGCATGGTGTCAACACGCGTCCACGGGGTTCAACGACAACCCTCGCGCGTGGACCACAGTCTCATCACCTGTCGAATATGCACGACCTGGCAGCCGATTCAGTCATGTATGTCTGTTTTCAAGGTTTCTCCAAGAATGCGCTGAATGTGTCCAAGGGCCTCAGCGTTCGTTATCAAAGGTATGATCGCAACGCTTTATTTTCTGCTGTATTCGAGCTAGCTTTCTTCAGACATCGAACTCCGCACTCAAGCGCAGCGCAAAGTACCGTTTTCAAGTGAATTCTACGTCCATTTTTCGGTAGGGAATGCATTGCTCAGGACCACCACGGTGAAGGAGAAAACGAATCACACCATTTGGGATGATAAGCTGGTTTTGTTAGTACATCTTCCTTACTCTATGTCCGGGAACTCAATGTTTTCAGTAATGGGGACAATGCGTCCGTGTTGCATATCAAAGTTTTCCAGAAGCATCATAGTCTTCGGAAACGAGATCAACTCATTGGAGCTCTCGGCTATACTATTGGAAATAGCAGGAGAGCTGAACGATAACGGTATGAATAATCTCTCGAGAAAAAGTTATACTGGGTTGATCTGCAATCAAAGTGTTCGAGGAGTGCCTTCGCAAAGATACCTTGGACGAGCTTGCCAGCCTGTCGGATATTAGGATCCAGTTTGCATTGATTGTTCAATCGTGCCGAGACATTGGTGCAGATGAACTACAAGCAACCTACGTCGCCACTCAGGCGATGGAGGCTATTAGTTTACAAGGTTCCGCACCCAAAGTTGTCAGCCTCCTGAATTCGACAGTTGATACTGGCACAAACGTCATATCAGAGGCGTGGGGATTCAAGGCTACGTGGGGTTCCCTACTGAGGAGATTGGAACTGTTCAACAAGATTGTCGCCAACATTGCTGCGGTATTTGACCTTTACGATCCTTGTCTGGTCATTGTCTGAGTGTGGAATAGATCCATCTGTATGCGTCGCTGGCTTGGTCCGTTATATCGGCGGGGAACAAGGTCTGCCTGCTGGTTTAGCTCATGCTATTACCGATCGCAATCAATGACACACAGTTACTCATAAACCAGAACAACCATGACAACCGAGTCATTCGTCTAGCCAGCACGATGAATGACACTTTTTCGTTTGTCCAAGATGCGAAGCCCTTGAAGAAAGAGGCACATGTCAAGACTATCACACTTTTACTTCAGCAGGTGACGGAGCGTGGCTACTTCATTATTGAATACACCAAACCAAACAGCTTTTGTCAGTTGTTGCCGGGTTCATAATGTCCTCGGCTTATTTCTGTTTCTAGGGACTCGTATGGTGAAATACACTTTCTCTGATATTGATGCAAGGATCATGGGTTACGAGGACAAGCTGCTTGAACTCAAAGGCGCATTTCTGGAAGGTGTTACGGTCTGGACGGGAATCACCGTTGTTCGCATGATGGATGTCATGGGGACCATAGGTAGGTTCTTCTTGATCCATGGTCAAGATGCTCATGAATGTGCAACAGAAGGATTGATTGACTGAATGACATGCCATATGTGATTAATGCCAGACATGTGCTAGAAAAAGGTTGCTTGCCCGGCACCCGGGAGTCTCTTCTGCAAGAGATTTGTGATGTTTTGAATGATCCCGCAGAAGACGTGCTGCGTATGTGCCTCCTTACTGGTGTTACTGGATCTGGCAAGTCTGCAGTGGCTCACTCAATTGCTCGGCTGTACGATGGGCAGAAGAGGCTTGGCTCGTCGTATTGCTTCTCTAGTACTAATCTTGTGAACAGGAATCCAAGAAACCTCTTCAGTACATCGCGCGCGATCTTTGTGACCACAGTACAAGTCCGCCCTGTGGAGGATTGTGAAAAACAACCGGGCACTATGCACATTGATGTCACCTTTGGAACAACCGGAGCAGTTCATTGTTGGACCTAGTGCATGCCTGGACACCGTCAGACCCCACTTGGTGATCATCATCGATGCTCTCGACGAAAGTGGTGATCAAACCAATCGCCGACTGCTGTTAGAAGCCATTTCGAAGCAAATTGCTGAGAACGCACTCCCGACGAATCTTCGCTTCCTCATCACGGCTCGTCCGGAGAGTGACATCCTTGCCGCATTGCCGTCTTAGATGACGGTGGAATGTGTTGATATGTCTTTTCTTGGACCCATGGATTTCGTTCACACACAAAAGTTCATGATCCCAGATTCCCATGGGAAAGAGGAAATAATTGCCAACATTGTGACCCCTCTATCATTTCATGCATCCCATCGAATGATTATCCTTCTGTTCCTAGATTACACGGTGACCCTGTTTAGATCGTCCATAACGATCGTTACCACGACCCGTAGGAGGATGGTATTCACAGGACTTCTTGTGTCTAAACATGGGTGACTATTTTTGCTTGGCCGAAAGAAGGCTTTTCTTCAGTCGAGCTACGAAGTATATACGACCCCTTGGGCGATGGGGTCGGAATTTTCCACTGGTTGCCACGGCCCAAGTTATCGGGTGTACATCCATGCAATCTGTATTCAAAGTCCGGCGCCATCATTTTGATAACACATGGGCCAGCCCTTATAGCTCCTCGTTTCGCCGCTTCATTTGTAGGCCCTTCCCCCAAGTTCACTTAATTATGGCGAGTCAGATCCTTGGTGCCGTGCTTATCGTTCGCCACGGAGACCGACAAGGTTTTTATCAAGACCCAACGAAGTACACCGCAACTGCGACTCAAATCACCCCCTTGGGCAACGTGAGTCATCGCTATCTCGGACACCCTTGGGAACTAATCCCCCTCTTACCTACCCGTAGCAACAAGAATTCCAACTAGGCGAACTGCTACAGTCGATCTACTTGAACGCAACCTCCCCTTCATATATCCCCGGAATAAGCACTGGTCTCTTCAACCAGTCTCAAGTGTTTATCCGTGCTGATCTCGGTGGTGAAAGCGGTGTTGTGTATGACTCATGCGTGTCGCTTACGCAAGGTCTCTGGCCTGTCACCGCTGACAACAATATCACGCTCGCCAACGGGTCAACAATCGTCGCACCGCTTGGAGGCTATCAGGTTTGGCGATCTCATTCCCCCGCTAATACGATCTTGACCAAATAATATCTTGCAGTATGTCCCCAGTAAGTCCACTGCGAGATCTTGCGGCCAGACTGAGCTAACCAAGGAGTCGAGTCGACGCTGTGGATCCGAATTTGGATGTTGCATTGGAAGGGTTCTTGGACTGCAACGTTGGTGCCACAGGTTTTTCTCCTTTGATCTGCATTCAATCGATCACAGACGTTTGATACGCACATCACCGACTTTTACGACTCGGCAACATTTCAGCAAATGGCCAATGAAAGCGCTTCATTCCTTGAGCTCCTCCGTCCCTACCTCGATGGACGATCGGTCAGCCTGCAAAACATGGTATAAAGTGCAAATAATGTACACATTACAGACACTGACTCTGCCCTTAGTGGAACGTGTGTTTGAGCTGTCTCATTTGTGACCAACTGAGATCACGACTCTCTTCCAGATCTACGACTATATGAACGTCAACGACATCCACAACACCACGTTCGCCGATATACTTCCCTCTACATTCCTCGCGCAGGCAAGAGCACTCGCAAACTGGCACGAATACAACATCTTCACCGACACGAGCGTGTCGGGCATCGGGAACAGTATGTTTGACCATGCCCAGATCCTCTTCACCTTGTCCATATCTTGCCCAAGTTGCCGGCCAAGCCCTCGTGCCCCTGATTCTCAACGATATCGAGGACATCGTCAATGCGACCAACCCAGTCAAACTCACGATCACCGCCATCGCCTACAAACCGTTCCTGTCCCTGTTCAACATGACCGGCATCGCAGCTGCAAACCCGCAGCTGGCTGGAATCGGTGAATGCTACCGCGTCTGCGCGCGCTGTGATGCTCACCGCCTTGTCAGTGAACTATGCCGCTGCGGTTGCGCTCGAGATCCGCCAGCCAAGTTCCGGAGGCGAACCCGTCATCCGGTTCAGTTTCAAGAATGGGACCGATGACGACCGGTTTACGGTGTACAACTTTTTGGGACAGACGGGGGACGTGCCGGTCTCCACCTTCATTGATGCCGTCGCTGTGAGCATCTTTTCGAACGTGTCGTACAGAACTGACATGGTGTGAGATGTGACAGCCCTCTGCTGTGAACTCGACAGCGACGTGGTGCAGCGTCTGCCAAAACTCGCAAGACAGAGGATGCGGTGCGCTTACACTGGCTGCTCAGCAAGGACATTCAGCGGCCTTGTCGCCTATCAGTGTTGTAGGTGCTGGGTTCCTCGGTGCTGGATTGACGCTTGTTGTGGTCATCTTAACACATGCGACGCTGACCTTTCTCGGACTGTTGAGTTTTGGAAAGAAACCAAGGGATCAGCACCTGAGAGAGGATGACGAGGTACGTTGTCCCAAACAGTCCGTTATGCATGCTAAACTGTGTAGGTTGAGCTACAAGGAAAGTAAGAGCCCTGTAGGCGCGGATCGTAGAGAAGGTAACGAAAGCGTTGTATAAAGTAAACCACTGTGATTATTGGGAAATAAAGACAGAGAATCTAAGAAACATGTATACTGACACAACATGATGTTTTGATATTCATCCAGATCTTCAGGGATATTGACGTAGCAAGTTATGAACTCTAAAACTTGAAATTTGGGGGTCGTATTATCTCCAGCCGTGGTCACTATCGACAGGATCGTTGAAGTCTTCATCGTCAGGGGCATCGTGAAATATGTCTAGGAGGAAAAGTCAGATGAACTGGCATTCGAATAATATATTGAACATGACCGTCATCAGAATTTGAATCTTCCTCGTCTGGATAATCGTTCTTGTAATATTCCTCGGCTGCAAAGGAGTCGTGAGGGCAACCTCAAAAGATCTAACCGACAACACAGACCATTGGAGTCCTCGTCGGCGTCGTCCTCTTCTTCAGAGTCAGAGTTATCCGAAAACTCATCCTCTTCCACGGATGGTGGGAGACCAGTCCTTTGTCGAACGTAAGAGTTTTTATATGGAAATACTTACAAAGGCTACCTACACTGTCCCGACATTGGCAGCAAACGAGTTCCATTCAGAGAAAGAAAAGGGTCTCCTGTAAAAAACGTCCCAGACATAGTCATCGTTGGTGGGAACGATGCTTGATGATGCCGCGTCTTGTACTGCCAGGTCGACCATCAGCGTCTCCGTGAGCGAGAGCAAAGGGTGTCACGCACACGTGAGGTAATCCTGAAGCATGGGCAAAAACTTTTCCATCTCAGGATCCATGGGAGGTAGAGTGGGACGCCGGTCTTCGAGGACTGCATCGTACATCCTAAAATCATTTCGCGGGAGATCTTTCGAAGAGATGACCTTGGGGCTGACAGGGACTGTGAGCGATGGAAGCATAGTGAACAAGAGACATACGGGCTCGTGGGCCGTCTCTTCTGCTTCTGGTCTTCATCACCCGTGACTCTGACTGCATACCGTCGCGCACTGCTATCCGTTCGAGGAAATATAGGAGGCGACTTTGGCTCTCCGGCGGGTGGTACCTGGGGTTTCGCATTTGAATCTTGGGCCAACCGCGAGATTTGAGACTACAGAGGAGAAGGTTACTACGTGTCCCGCCCAACGCGACGCGTACCAGTCGACGTACCTGGAGGTTCTGCCTCAGCTCGTTGTCTTCCCAAGTGTCGTGCTCTACGGTCTGCGCGAACTGGAACACGTCGAGGTCCCCGCGCGACTTTTTCCTTCTGAAGCGCGATTCGACGACTGTTGCAGGGTGAGCTCTGGTGGAGAAGCGGCGTGGCGAAACATATACCGAGCGCGTCCAAGGGTTCCTCTGTGCGTTTGCGCTTTATACGCAAGAAGGTGTAGCCATTATTTGAAGACTGTACATCCATCGTGTCCCGAGTCTTGTTCTCCTCGTCGTCGGGCGTCGTCGCACAAGGTAGTGGATGGGGACAAACCAAGACCGTGACTTGTTGTACAGGAACTAACGTAATCAACCAAACCCGATGGTCTCTTTCAGTAGTTACAGCAGTTCAACAGTGCAGTTGGCTGCATCACATTCCCTCCAACCTTTGCCAGCGTTAATGCTAAAACCTGTTATGTCGTCACCCATTGTGATCTTCAATTATCCCATCCCACTGTCAGACCCGGATTTATAGCCCCAGACGGGTAGAATACTAGTACCTCTCCGTCTTTGCCTCCCCAGTCATAGTCCGGTAACATGGTATTGTTCTTCGCGTCACGAATGATATCAGGGAGTTGAAGATATCCGTGGACAAACCCTTGCACATGGAACGCCTTTACGAGGGCGGTCAACCGCTTTCTCCATTTATTTCACTCGTCGGGGGCACTGCGTGGGTCTAAATGGGTAGCGCCTTCTACGAAATCCATAGCATGTTGCCAGCAAGTTTGCCAAATCTATGAAGCGCTAGCGCATGATTGAGGGCAACACAAAATTGGGAAGCTCGAGCGAATAAGTGGGTGCGAATTTGATGACCGATCGGTACAAGTTGCACGATAGACTTGCCCATAAGGTGCGTTGAAAAGCTTCTCTATGATTCGGAACTTGGATGGAATAGGGAATCGTCGAGGGAAGGAAGCTCTGTGACATCCGGAATATTCCGTTTCAGAAAGGGGTATGGACATGCTTCTGGATGGGAGGTAATGTGACCAAGGACGATACAGTTGCTGGGGGGAATTACCGCCAACCGCGCCGTCGACACATGATATTGCATGTGTGAGTGGAGTATAGCGCCATCGTTGAAGGCGGCTTTGAACACCTGAGGATCACGATCCCATAATATTTTGACAGACTCGTGATAATAACGCAATAGTTCGACGACAGGAATACAGCCATTTTCTTGTTTGTTTTTGAACACAACCAGGGAGACTGGTTCGCCCTGCTTCCCTGTGGCGAGCCCATCACAACTGAAAGAACCCGGTGTAACCCGCAACGTGTCTTGGCGGAGGGTCATGACTTCTGCAAACTGGTTCACATGATTTCGCGCGTGGACTAAGAACCCTTCACCAAGGTGGCCCTGAGAGATAAATGTTGAGGAACATCCCAAGGGTTGGTAGATCAGCGCAATTGGTAGTACATCGTCATCGGGGTGTGGGCCATCCAAAAAAGAAGGCCAGTGGCAGTCGAGGGTGCGCTGTTCGGGATCCCGCTGTAGTTTCAGATAATTGTTATGTTCCATACTAGGTGGTGATATTCGGTCGAATAAATAATCACCTGAGGGCGGAAGACCGTCTTCCAGAGGATATTTCTGAGGCACTTGAGAATGGTTTGTCAAACCTATTTTGGGATTAGGTATATGCCACGCACCAAGACGACGGGAAGGTATGTCGACCACAAGATGAATACGGTCATAAAGTGGGGAACCAATGAGACAGTCCCAATTGTCCTCCAATATTGTTCAATACCACCCTCGGGAATATTAGGGACCACACATCAGTGGAGCCCATTATTTGGAACGTCACTAAGGTCTGCACAGGTGTCCCTGAGAGCTTTTCTGAGTGAGAAGAGAGCTTCTGTGGGCGAAATCTTGACAAGAATATTCTTCTTCTGATCGGGTATCCAGCAGTCGAGAGTCATGATAGGGATGATAATGAGGTTATCTGATAGCCCGGTATAGACAATTTGCATAGTGGTGAGAGGGATTGGTGCTCCTCGATCTTCCACCGCTGAAGTGTTCCTAGTTGTTTTCTCATTGAGGGAAATGTCCCCATGCTAGTGATGGTTGTGGGTCAGGCGGCGGCTCAGTCAGTCTGGGCGGAGATGGAACTACAAGGTTGACTCCTTCCACTCCAAAGGCCACTATACTGCATGTCGTTCTCGGACCTGCCACAAAAACAGGATGTAAGGTTGCGTTTACATATTCTCGGTTCATTTTTCTAGGAGGGTCTCATGAAGGAGGCTTTTGAACGGCCACTTGTGCGTGCTGCATCATTCGCCGATCACAAATACGCGGACGTCGGTGAAACCAACAACCGAGTCTTCTTACCCGCCAGTGTATCAGGTTGACTAATAATGCGTAGGTGATGCTGGTGAGTAGTTCGCTCCCATGTCACTTTCTGGTAGTACTTGTGTCTCAGTCGCTGGGTGGTGGATGTTTCCCTTGGTCCAAAAGATATCTAGACACCCAGTGACCGAGTACAACTTTTATCAAGTACGATGAGTCTGGGAGTCTGGTTTGTGAAGCGTTCGGCTTTATCGTCCTCGGCCGATGCTACGTCTATTGATGCACGGCGGATGTTATCCTATCGGCCGAAGGGAAGAAAGCCAAGACCCCTGACGGTATTAGTACTCTTGCGACCTGGTCGCAAGCATACTAGCTATGCCTAACATTTCCTCTCCACAGAATGTCCAAGGAGACTACAGCGCAGACAATTATATCGAGACCGCGTCGTTTGTCTTTTCAGACGCGTACACGGCGCCTGTTCTATCCTGGCTCAACGCTTGTCCTGGAGACCGAATCATAGATCTTGGCTGCGGGAGTGGCGAACTGACAATCAAGATCCAGGAGGCAGTGGGCGCTGCGGGCCTCGTGCTTGGCGTGGACTACAATGAAGGCATGGTTGGTCATTTTCGCTGCATTGCGATGTTGCGGCGATACACGTGTTTCACATAGGTGTCAAGAGCGACCGAGAATGGCGTCAAGCATGTCCTTGTCTGCGACGTTCAGGACCTTGAATTTCCGCCTTCATGGTCGTCAGACAAGCTGTTTGATGCAGCGTTTAGTAACGCTGCACTGCACTGGTGCAAGCGCAGTCCCGCGGGAGTTCTCGAGGGCCTGAAAAGAGTTCTCAAGCCTGGGGGACGGTTCATTTGCGAAATGGGCGGCTTCATGAATTGCGTCGGTGGGGATAATCTGTTTGTTGGGGGCCAAATGGAGTACTAAGGAAAAGGCCAGGCATCAAGAGCGCGTTGTACCATGCTGTGAGGAAGCGCGGACTTGATCCGGAAGGAATGGACCCGTGGTATTTTCCGGCCATCGAAGAATACCGGACGGTAAGCGAACAAGGCCTTGTCGGATTTATACATCACTAAACCAAACTTGCTGCTCGTAGCTGCTACAGAATGCGGGTTTCCGAGTCGACATAATCTCCCTGGTGCCAAGATTGACACCACTTGGTGATGGCGGTCTTCGCGGGTGGCTTGAACTGTTTGCGCGGAGGACATTTTTGAAAACGGTCAATGACGCGGACGCCGAAGAAATCATGGACGAAGTTGAGCAGATGTGTGCGGTTGATTGCAAGGATCATGGGGGTAAATGGGCGTTGATGTATGTCCGATTGCGGTTCGCGGCAACACTTGTTGCTTGACAGCGACACGATTGACTCGAGGGCTGCGGGCCCGTGCAATGCGGATCTATACTTGAAGACATTGGACAGACGACAGCTTGCGTCAAGTCCAGCAAAGCATTAGAAGGTGTCGAGTGACACATGTAGTAAATGAAACCCACCAAGGCTGCAAACACTTTGTCTGCCTCGTATCGTTTTTTTTGGGATCAAAGAACCGCTATAACGAGGAGAAGGAATGCGATCAGGATGTCGGCTCATGTAACAAGGATCACTGACCCAACTTGGACTGCCAGCAGTTGGCTCAATTCAGAAGCACTGATGGTGACCGATGTTGCGGGGCCGCTCGTCGGACTGATCCTTCGCCTGTGCGCATCGCGGGATCAATCAGACTATATATCACACTAAAGCTTGGGTACTAAAAATGGGTACATGCGACCGTATTTTTCACAGCTCCGTTCAGAAAATGGAGCGGTGGTGTGCGAGCCGAAACACCTCGACGTCCGCGGGCAATGCTGAACTCGATCTGGCAGGTTGAAACAAAACAAACCGACCCATCTCTCCGATCACATTTCATCATGGGGATGTACGGCAAATGTCACGCGCGCAATTTGACGTATTTGATCGCTAGCACAACACGCGCTAGTAATATTTATGGCGGTGTTTGAGGAATGCACCGAGAAATAACATTTTGAGACGATGATCGACGTAGGTCAGCACATTCACTGCCACAACTTGGCAGGTGCAGCCAAGCGAAATCGATCGGATTGCAACATGAAACGAAACGCGGGACTTGTGCCACAACTTTTAGGGTCAATTACTGGGGGGGGGGGTCTACCAACACAGCCAGTCCGTTTCATGTCTTTCCCAATCAGGAAGGGATCGACTAGACCAAACAGATGCAAATGGTGGACCACGGTGCACAACAGTTGCAACAATGTGCGCGGTCACGTGATCTCCACGCACTGACCAGACACGCGTGTTGAAAAAACCGAAAAGACATGTCCATCGACGACCGACCGGCGTGGCAGACGGACGATCTGGACGAAGAATGGGTCGACGAGGACGAGGGAACCCAGTCCATCTCATTCACCAACCCTCTGCCAGGATTCTTGCAGACACCAGCCGCAGATAGGAACCAGGACACAGTCGGGACATTCCTCATCCGAGACGACATGCCCGTTGCTGCGCTTCTCCCAAAGACACCCGGACGGCAGACTAAGAAGGGGCCTATCAAGGACTTTTTCAGCCCGCTGGCTCTCGAGCGCATGTTTGACCCGCCTTCACCCCCTCCACCGAAACCCCTCGCGTTGGCGCTCACCGCTGCCCCAGCTGTACCATCTCGCCTATCTCAAGCGTACACTCCCAACGACAGCCGGTCCGACTCGGACTCTACCAGCTCGCGCGGAAACACAGCAAGTTCCCTCAAGCCGACTTCTTCCTCAGATTTGCGTGCTCCATCGCCCATTCTTCGGACACCGAAACTTGCTTTAGAAGGCCCATTCACGTTCTCCGTCCCTCGCCAGACCGTCCAGTTTCCGCCGGCGGAAAGCACCCCAGGCCACGTATACCATGCAGGAAATCCACCCATGACAGACCCAAGACTACGCTTGTTCCAACTTCAGTACGACACCTTTACGCGCGAACACCTCTCAGCCATGGTAGACTCGATCGCCGTCAATACGACATCGGGGGGGAGTGCTGGCTCGTCTCAGAGTCTAATCCAACGTGTCCTCTTCAATCCACGGCAAACCCCCGTCTCGGATGACTCGCCCATTCGGAGCGTCAAACGCGTCAGGCTCAGTCCCCCATCAGACTTTTATGGTGAGGGTGCAGGCGCAGGTGCGATCATGTCGCGTCCGAGGACATCCCGGGTGGATTACGTTGGCGAATCGCGTTCGCTCATGCAACAGATCAAACAAGCTCGCGATTTCTCGACTATATCTACCAATGTGACGATGAGGACGCCTACGACGGAGAAATCTCGAGTGGTATCCGCAGAGGTCCATCCAAGTGGTGCGTCCATTGTTCGTTCACGCGTACTATCCATGCCAACCTGTGGACCCAGCCGCGGCCACATGTGATGAGAATGGATCTGTCACCACTGCGCCAAGTGGACATTCCTCGCTTGCTCTCCGCCAACAAGCAGCCAATTTAATGCAACAAATCAAGAGCGATATGCGGGGTTCGAAACGCCTGTTTTCCGCGGATACAGAGCTCTCTCGATATACCCTCGAGGACGATAAATCCCAACAGAACAGCTGGTCAAGCAGCCACGATCGAAGCCGACGAAAAGCATCCAAGACATCCCCCCGCCGCCCCTCTGCATCCCGACACAGCCCACGCAAACCCATGCGTTCCTTTTCTGACAGTGACCAACTCGCTGTTGACATGTCCAACATGTCTATCGAAGCGCCCTGGCAAACCGACACGCATCCGATGACGCAAGCACCGCCCAACCCCCCCATTCCCTCGATCAAAGTCACGTCATCAACCATCCTCGATCCCTTACCGCAACCGCCGCGTTCACTCCGCACGGGCACCGATGACCTGAACCGGTTCGTATCGTCGAGCACCGCATCCGGGACGACCATCACCGCGAGCAGCGCGCCCTCGTTTGTCAAGCACGCAGGGCCAGTGCACATTACGCACATTACGCCATCGGATGTGCCGTTACTCCCTCAGCGCGTGGGGAAGATGGTGTACGACACGGAGCTGATGAAGTGGATGCGGGCGCCGGCGCGCGTCGAGGAGGATATCAGGGATCATGTCTCGGTGACAGATGCCAGTGAGAGCGAGGATCCGTTTAGAGATATCGAGAGCTTGCGCGAGGACGATTCCGGGGGGACGCATGTGAGTGGGGGAGAGGAGCCAGAAGAAGAGGTGGAGGAGGCACATTTCGGGCAAGACTTGAGCCGGATAGAGCATGCCAATGCGCAAGATGAGGTGGACCTGTCCTCGTTCACGTTTGACGCGCCGTCTGTCGCTGCAGCTCAAGCTGTATCTGCAGCGTCTGACGATACGACCGCGTCTGATTCCGAAGAGGATGGGGGTACGGTAGATCCCCCTGCGGTGTTTGAATCCGAGGATGATGCACTCAGGAAAGAGGCAGTGGAGACGACGGTAGTGCCTGCGCGCATCCCCACGCCGGGGACGCCCATGCCGGCCAAGTCGGCGCTCAAGAGCACGAGCGCGACGCCCGTGTCGGCGATGAAGGACCCGAACCGCGACAAGAATCAGACGCCAGCGCAAAAATTGATCCACCGGCGGTCTGTCAGTTTCTCAGATGGCAAGCGGGACGGACCCATTCGGGGTCTCGTTGTCAAGGCGCACGAGAGCGACGACGACGTGTCCTCAATAGAGCCTACGCAGAGCGCAGGGTATACGCCCTCTGCGAGATCAAAGCGGATCGCTGAGATGATGCAGGATCTCGAGGATACGGGTGAGTGCGCGGCTGTGTGTATAAGAGCGTTGTTGATGAGGATGATCAGTCGAATCGGACGAGTCGCCAACACGATCGTCGACCCCGGTCCATGATGTTGATGATCTGCAACTCGTAGGCAATCGACGCCCGAGCAGCCAGATGGCAGATGCGAGCGGGTCCCAGCGGCGTGTCTCTTCTGTGTCGCGAAGGAGTGCCGGGAATACGACGCTTCTGACAGAGTGTTCGTTTGGTGTTGCGCGTGACAAACTGGTGGAGGTCATCACGGATGTGCAGCCATTTGAGCCCCATTGGGAAGACCTGAGCAGCATCGATTTGTCAAAGAAGGGATTGGACAGCGTCGCACGACTCAAAGAGTTTCTGCCCAAACTGGACACGCTGACATTGTGGGTGGTACCCGTGCTGGGCGGAATGCACAGTATGCTGACGTGGGGTTGACAGAAACTGCAACCAGCTGTCGTGGTTGAGCGGGCTGCCTGGTTGTCTGCGGACACTTGCTGTCGCTTCGAATGTGTAGGTGCCGTGTGGAGCGTGGGTGACGTTGGGCTGAATGACCCAAGCTTGACAGGCGTCACATCGTTTAATCACCTTCAAAACCTCGAGCACCTTGACATCAGCCACAATGGAATCGACTCACTCACGCGTGCGTGCTTCACAATGTGTTTTTCTTTGCGAAGCTGATGGTGTTGACAGAGTTGCAATGTCTGCGACATCTGAGGGAGCTCAAAGCGGATGGGAACCAGATCAGTAGCCTGGATGGGTTGCAAAAGCTAGAAGCGCTGAGGAAGCTGAGCGTGCAAGGGAACCTGATTTGTGAGGTGGACTTGAGTTTGTTCCGATGGTACGTGTTTCGTGTTTTTCCGCGGCGATGGTGATGTGATGTGACCTGGCAGGCCACGGCTAGAGATGCTGGACCTGAGCCAAAACCGGCTGAGTAGGGTTGCCTCGCTGGCAGCGAGCCTTCCTGCGCTCACGGTACTGAATCTCGGTATGTTGATAATCAGTGGTTGCTAGGTGTACCTGACTGACATGCTGATTTGGAGATGGCAATCTATTGGATGATCTTGATGCGGGTGGATGTATGATAAGGCTGCGGATGCTACGTGCGAGCAACAACCGGTTGCACCGGGTTGATGTGGGGCAGTTTACGAATCTACGGACGCTCTACCTGGACAACAATGCGCTCGGGAGTGTGGACAAGGGGGAACGACTTTTGAAGCTGGAGAACCTGTCTCTGCGGAATCAGAGCTGCCGTGAATTGTGAGTGGCAAGCTGTTTGCGCGGAAACGTGACGTGACGGGATCTTTCATTGTTGGGTGCCTGATAATGATGGCGATAATGATGGTGATTTGCAGTCAAGTCTCGACGCGCCAATTCCGGGATGTGAAACGACTTTATCTTTCAGGTAAGGTGATTTTGGCTAGTGGAGCCTGCGAATGAAGGGGCATCTCTGGTTCACTAGGCAACAAACTCAAAACGGATTTCATCGAGGAGGCGTGTTACAATTTGGTTTATCTGGAGGTGGCGGCATGCCGACTGACGGGGATACCGCGCGCGCTGGGACGACTGGCACCGAACCTTCGGGTGCTGAACCTCAACTATAATTTTTTGGAGGACGTGGCCGGGCTGGAGGGTCTCACGAGACTAAAGAAGCTAACGATGATTGGATCTCGCTTAAAGGGGACGAAACCGCTGATCCGTGTACTTGCAGGGATGCCGGAAGTGGAAATGGTTGACTTGAGGTGCGCGGCGGCCGGAAATCTCCAGGTGACGACCCGAAACTGACCGATCGGTAGGATGAACCCGAGCACGCTTGGGTGGTATCTGCCGTTGCTGGTGCGCGACATGCCTGGTGCGCTGCAACCGAGCGAGAGGGGGTGGGCGGAGTTGGATGCCAAGTTCCGGCGAGACCTACCTGACGAGGTGTATGTGGGTCGGCTGGTGTATCGGGGACTGGTTATGCGCGCGTGCACCCGGATCCGGGTTTTGGACGGGGTGGAGGTGTCGGAGAAGGAACGGCGAAAGGCTAATCAGCTGCTGCAGGGGATCACGGGAAAGGAAAAGATTAAGGGGGGGTGACAGATTATGCCTCACATGACCAGATCTGGCGATATATGAATATTTAATATATGGGGGGGTTACGGGTGGCGCAAGGCAGTGTGGGAAGTAATCACCCGATATAGATGAAACGAGGAGGCGGGCATTATTCGCTGCCGAGAAGGTCTCGCGGGATTGTCTCGCACATGGCTAATTACTTTCTTGAGTGCCTTGCACAGCGATCGTATTTCATACGCCAACATGACATTCGCCTTCGCCTCCTGCCCCCCTTCCGACCCTCATAAACCCCATGATCGACCACCTCCCCGTCAGCGCATACAACGTCCTCCACCTCGCCCTGTACGTCCCCCGCCCCGTCTTTCTGTACTCACTCACACACACACACCAGCGCTGACCCCAAAAACGACCTCCCGTTCGTCGACGACCTGTCATCCCCGGCCATCTGGTGGGTCACATCCACTCCCCGCCCGACCCATTTTCATTTCCTGTCTCTTTGCAGTCCCGAGCCCGACCTTGGCTTTCCCCAGCGACGCATGTCCGCCTCCACCGCCTCCGCTCCTGACACTGACACCAGCAGCATCTCCCTCCAAGACAAAAAACTCTCCCCCTCCGCCTCGCCACAGCCAGACACCAGGCAGGACGACCGCTGCTGGTTCGACACAAAGCACCTCGCCGACTCCCCCCTCGACACCACACCCAAGGTTCAGCTCCCCTCCATCTTCAGCACCTTTGAGGACCCCTTCCGCAACGACATCCGTCGCGCCTCCCTCCCGAGCATCACCACCGACTCACCCTCCACCAGATACAGGTCCCCGCCCTACCCTCAGCCCGCCACACGCAAGTCCCACGCATCCGCTAATCAATCTAATTCCCCCACATACCATTTCCCCTCTTCCGTGGATACCCAGGACCAGTGTTCAGAGAAACCCCAAGCACGCCTTAATTATCATAATTACTCAGACTCTTCTTCCTATCCGACCGCACCCGCTTCTGCATCCCACATGTCTTCTTTCACCTCCTCCCTCTCCCCTGATCTGCGCCACACCCACTACGTCGACGGCGACGACTGGTCCGCATCCCCCTCCACGATCCCCCGTCCAGGCTCAAACCCGTCCCTCAATGCGCCACTCAAGTACGAAGACGTCCGCCACTCTTCTTTCAACGCCCCAATCGGCCAGCAGCAGATGTTTGCGAACCCGAGCCGCATCGCCCCCCAACAAGATCGAAGGCCCTATCCGCCCACCGCTCAAAAGTCCGATGAGTGGTCCTTTCCTAATCAGGAATTCGTCCTGCCTCCCTCCAACACGTCCTACAACTCCCCCACTCCCCTTTCCCCGCCCCAGACAGCCGCCCCGGCGAACGTCCCCCCGTCATCCTCTCCTTCGTCGCGTCCGCAGGCGATCCCAACATCAACCCTCGTCGATCGCCCTACCAAAAAACGCGGAAAACTCCCAAAGGAGACGACCGACTATCTCAAGGCGTGGCTACACCGTCACTCGGACCACCCATACCCCAGCGAGGAGGAGAAGAAGCAGCTGTGCCATGCAACTGGTCTAAGCATGAGCCAGGTTTCTAATTGGATGATCAACGTAAGCCGCCCCTCAGTCCTGTGCTGCCATCTCTACTCACGGGGCCCCGCTAGGCACGGCGTAGGATATTGGCACCCGCTCATCGAGCTGCATCAGGTCCCACAACCTCTGCTCCGTACCCTCCGGCAACCCGCACCGCGCCTACAGCCACCGCCATGATGGAACCCGTGTCGCGGCGGCCACCGATACCACAGGAGTCTTTGCAGCTCTATCATCCCATCTCCCTACAATCGATGCCCTCATCCAACCAGAATCACGCGCCGTCGCCACCAACGGATTATGTAGGGTCGAACCGGCATCTTGTCGGATTGCCACAGCGCTCATCACACCCGTACCATGGCGGGTCGGGTGGCCTGGACATTGCCCAATCAAGGCACCCGATGACGTATGTGCCAGGTCAAGGTCACCACTCTGGGAACGGTAGTCAAGCAGGGCACTACATACCGTCGGGCGTGCCCATGTCTGCCCCGGCGTCGCTTTCGGCGAGTCCATATGGCTCGCACAACATGGGTCATCACCACCACGGGTCGCTATATTCATCGCAACACCACCATCAGTCGTCGTTGTCGCCTCATTTCCTCCCGAGTCCGACGCAGGGAACGGAGAGACTACCGGGCCATGGGACGGAGCACAGCTACTATGGGGACAGTCAAGCACATGCGACCAATCCTGGATCTGCATTTTCCGGTCCGCACTAGCGCGACACGGGGGAACAGATACAGATACCCAAGACGCGTGTGCCAGTCATCCTGGCATTCTACTCACTCTGCTCCTTTTTTGCTAAACCCACCTAGTCTTTAGCTTTTTGCAATCGCCACTGCAGACAAGGATTCTTTTTTTTTTCTTTCGCTCTCTTCATTTTGTT